>JACXGK010003555.1:9674-21708 GCA_016801125.1 Novumbra hubbsi | reverse complement strand
TTTGCTGGGCCACAGGTATGACTCAGTGTTGTGCCGTTTATGGTGACGTGGGGAAGACGGCGGCTGGCGTTACCGTCTGTTTTAAAGGTCACTGACGCCTTGACCCCTTCTCGGTCAGGGCAATCCCAGCAGGAGAAGAGTCAAATGGACCGTCCACTTGAGCCGTGACACATGAATAGATAGATTATAAATAATACATTGGTCTAGAATTACATTTTAAAAGGTGAAGCTCAATAGCTCAGTTATTTATACATTTTGTATTTAACTTTGTGGACTTTACAGACCCTCAGTTAAGATGCACAATTCACTCACTTAGATACTCGGGCAACTGTTAGCCTAATAACTAAATAGCTAAAGTATTTAAATATGTTCTTGGTTCCAGAAAAGAAATGTCATCATCATTTTTTGTACACTCTAGGACTATGTACCATCACGTTAAAGCATGAGGATCAGTAAGCATGACTTCATGGATAAAGGTTTATATCCTATGGATGGGTTCAAGTGTAGAAGCTTATAGCATTATCACATCCTAGATCAGACCTTCTTGTTTCTAGGTCCTTTCAACTTCAAATTGGAATACAGGTAGCTAACAAACGCTTACCAAGACGGTTTAAGTTTCTGTGAAGAAACTTTGACAGCTTTGACAACAAATAGCTTTTAAAGCTCCAGATGAATTTAATTTGGTGGCAAATATGGGAACACGGCTCTTTGGATGGTAAAAGTTACTGACCCCTGCTCTAGCCGTTTGATAATGAAACTGTGTTGCATTCCAGAAAGATAAGATTTGGCCATACAAACAGGCATGACCAAAAAATCTATTCTACTTTCTCAGTGTCTTATCTAAATCACAGTTGTACATCCGCCATAGAACCATACTCTGTGGTAATGTGGGTAACCAGTATTGAATCATTGCTACCTGTTGGACCTGTTAGGACCAATATAATGACCATGTCACCCCCCTCACCCCCCGAGTATGTAAAAATATATATTTATGTGGTCAAAACAATTAATCTTGGGGGAAAAGGGTTCCAAAACCCAATCATATTATTCAAATTCCCTATTTACAAAATGGCTACGTTTCATGTATTATTTCATATATTGTAGTTAACAAATAAGTGAAACTTGTCAAAATAAAACCCTGAACCGAAACGCATGCCTGAAAGAATGTGCATCTCATAGGGAAAGACGCAGTATTGCCACTTCAAGGCCAAATACTGTACATCATTCTCTGACTAAAATGATGACCTATTGACGTGAAGCGTTGTACAACATCATGGGTAAAATCTGACCATCATTTTTCATGTCAGAAAAAGTTGATTTCCACTGGTGTGGGGCTTTGGGGGAAGGAAAGGCGAGGGAGAGATGGAAAGAGCTCATTGACTCACTTAAAGGAGTACCATAAATCTCCTTTAATACCCAGCCAAGTCAACCAGTGTTTCATTCTCCATACACACTCCACCCCCTACGAACCCTGACAAATAAGAGCATTAAATGTATAGTTTTGTGTTATGATTGCCATAGATGAAATAAAAGATATGTATACCAGTCAGTCTCCAGCCACCAACATGTCCTATTGTCTGTATTGCATATTTTCGAAGCCAAAAGTGCTATGCAATGCCACCAAAATCAAAATACTGCAGTATATACAATGTACTCTTGGGACAGTGAAACATTTAGTTATTTTTATTTACAATTCCAAATTTAACTTGAGAGTTTTGGAGGCTCACCATTTAATAGTGTCTGCACCTTTTATACACCCGGGTTGACATGTGTATCTGGTTTATATGTGTTTCATCCAATCAGTTGTGCAGGAATAAAAGAACAGGCAATGTCTTGACTTTAAGCTATACATTTGCCTTTGGAGTCTGCTATTGATGTCTGTCAACAGAAGGACCAACGCAGTTTTAACAAAGTTCAGGAAATCATTTTAAGGCAACAATCCCAAAGAAAATAACCAGAAAGACAGCCAAAACCTTACTCAAAACAACATCTTGGAACATTAAAAGAAGGACAAGACCGGTGAGCTCAGAAATGGTAGTCAGCCCAAGCCAGACGTCTGATTTAAAAACAATTTAAAAAGTCTGAGAGATCAGGAGCCGTCTTCAGGAGGTAAGCATGCATGTGTCAGTCACTACCATCCACAGAAGACTTACAGCAAGCAGCAGAACTAAAGACGGTACACCGCTCAGTGCAAACCACTAACCGCCCTTAACAAGATGACCAGGTTACAGTACTTACAAAAGCCTGCAGACTTCTGGGAAAAGGGTCTTGTGCACAGATATGAACACGTAACAGGGTGATGGCAAGAAAAAAAGAAAAAGCTCTCAGCTTACCACCTCACATGTGAAGTAAAATATGTACGTGGTGTCGTGACTTGGGTATGTATGGCGGCCACTGTAGGCAACCCACGACATTTTCATTTTATTTATCCGGCAGAAGTTTGATTCAAATACACTTATCCACAGGCAGCAATGTATTGTCCATGTGTACTTTTAGGCAGTTATTGCCTGTAGAGGGTAGGCAACCAAATATAGCAAAATCCCAATCCTTGTTGCTGCTGAAATTGAGGTGGCTTTATTTAAAATGTGTTGGCATTCGAAGTGGCGAAACCAATATGTACACAGAATAAAAGCTGAGAATCTATATTTTAACCTAACAGTTAAAACTGTTTTGATTATACATTCAAACTGTTGGGGTATAGAGCCAACAGAACAAAAATGTATCTTCAGTCACAATACATACAGACAGTACTTCATATTCTATTATGCTGCTGGTTGGTTGGTGGCCATGCATCACATTGTTGGTTGCCAAAACGGTTCTCTATCCAGTCCAGACAATAGAAAATTGCAGCTAGACTACAGATGTCTTCCCACACAAAGCAACATTCTTCTGCTTCATCAAACAGCTGCTTTGATCTTATCTCACAGCTTTCACTCTCCCAGGCAGCACACAAACAACAGAACACCTCCAATCTCAGCCTCTCTCTTCTCAAGAGTCATAGATTATCTGAGCTCCCCGTTGCATAGGGCTGGAAGAATTTGACTTTCATAATCATGTTAGGATTGCAAAAAGACAGTTTACCCTGACAATCGCACCAGAGGAGACCACTGTCTGTGTACTCCCACTGTCTGTGTACTGTCTGTGTACTCCCACTGTCTGTGTACTCCCACTGTCTGTGTACTCCCACTGTCTGTGTACTCCCACTGTCTGTGTACTCCCACTGTCTGTGTACTCCCACTGGTGAACTGGTGAAATACACCACTACATGCATGGTAGATGAGCCCCAGGTTAAATATATACACACTCAATATCCGGTTTATTTAGTTGGTTCTTTATGCTTTATGAAGTCACCTTTCTGGAAGTGTCCTCATGATCAGGGTCATGAAGGGAGCCATGAAGTGAGCCATGAAGGGAGCCACAAAGGGAGCCATGAAGGGAGCCACGAAGGGAGCCATGAAGGGAGCCATGAAGGGAGCCATGAAGTGAGCCATGAAGGGAGCCACGAAGGGAGCAATGAAGGGAGACAGTTCGGGAGCCATGAAGTGATCCAGGAAGGGAGCCAGGATGGGGCCGCAGACTTAAAGAAGAGCTTGGACTGTGCTGAGTGGACAGCCTAGAGACGAGGAGCAGCAGAGCTCAGGTTTGGTGTAGTGTGTATTGCCAATATACCATGCCCAATCACCGCAGCCAGACCTTCCACAATGCACTGTACATAAGACCAGCTCTTAGCCATGGAATATTGTCCATAACACACACACACACACCTCACGGTTTATTCCCGAAAAATACAGTGCATCCGGAAAGAAATCACAGCGCTTTACTGTTTTTAAAATGTTGTTATGTTACAGCTTTATTCCAAAATTGATGTAATTAATTTTTCACCAAAGAATTCAACACACAATACCCCATAATGACAGTTTCTTCCCAATACCTAACAACAGTCTGTTGGCGAGGAGTGGTGGTCTGTGTAGTCCTCCTAGGAAATGCCTGCTCAGACCATTAATGACCAACCTCCAAACTGGTCATGCAGGATCACGTCGCGGGCAGCATAACGTTCACCACAGCCTCTCTGGACTTGTTTACGTCTGTTACATGTGCTCAGTGGGAACCTCCTCTCATCCGTGAAGAGAACGAGGCGCCAATGTCGAAACTGCCCATTCCAGTGTGGGGCTGTGAGCACAGGTCCCACTAGAGGACATCAGGTCCTCATGCCACCCTCAGAGTCTCTGACAGACAACCAAACGTCATTTTGTAGGGCTTCGGAAGTGCTCCTCCTGTTCCTCCACAAAGACCCTCGCACTTCTACGGCCCTGTCCAGCTTTCCTCAGGTAACAGCCCGTCTCCTGGTATCTCCTCCCTTCTCTGGAAACTGTACTGGGAGACACGACAAACCATCTGGCGACAACACATGTGGATTTCAACCTGGGGGAGCTGGACTACCTTTGCAAAGCGGAATAGGCTGTAGGTACCGCCTCGTGCTGTCTGTAGTGACATGGACACTAGCAAAACGCAAAACCAGTGAAGAACCTGTCAGGAAGGATAATGACAGAGCAATTGTCTGTGTCCACCACCTGCAAAACCCATATTTTTTGGGGGGGTTGTCTTGCTGCTGCCTCTCCATAGCGGCTGTTGTCACTTCACTTTTATTTGCACCAAAACAGGTGACATTGACTCGCAATCGCTTATGCTTCTTAACTGGACAGATTGATATCCCTAAAATTGAATTGACTTGGTGTTAGACTGTGATGATTATGTGTTCCCCTCATTTTGTTTTGGGTATATACATATATATTTACATATGGGCATCCAAAGAGGCACGTTGGACTAAATCACTACATCATAGTGTGGTGATTTACACAGCGGCATTAGCAAGATCCCTGTGTACTCCCATGTAATGGACGTCAAGGATGATGAGCAGAAGTTCAATAAATAGATGTCAAGGATGATTGAAACCTTGAAGTTCAATGAATAGAGAAACATACAACATCCTGTGCTAATCGTTGAAAATCTGTTAACTGTCTTGAAAGGATGTGTCACATTTTGAAAATTATTACATTTGACCAGAAACTGGTTAAATATCTCAGATCTCTGAAAGTCTATCACTTTGACAGGCAGGAAAGCTACACCATAGGCAACATTATCCTATTTAGTGCGTACAGCATGACTTTGTCAATCTGGAGCAGGTGGTGTATAGACCCATGGGAATAACCGTTAGGCGTCATTTATTAGATGTACTGCATACAATGTAAACGCAGATAGTTTGTATCCTCATGCATTTATCTAGAAGTAACTATGTTTATCGTCACCCAGAACCTCTATCTTTTAAAACCTTTTGTAAGAGCCCAAATAGCCTTTGCAACACATAACATGTCCTAATGCCTTGGCATTTCAAGTTCATCAAACCCGAAGGAAAAAGTGTATGTTTATCAGCCAGTCCATTCTGGCTTATTCTCTTTGTATTGTATGAGACATAACATGCTGTGCTGTCAAAACATAATTTCCGCATCCCAAATGGCTCCCAGTTCCCCATGCAGTGAACTACGTTTGTCCAGAACCCATAGGCTTCAAACTGAAGACTGCATGGTAAACAGGTTACTATTTATGGCGCATCGGTGAGTGTAGATTCAGATGCTGGATGATTGATGGGGTTGGCTGTGGGCCCTCTGGACAACAGATGCAGGGTGGGCCCCTCTGTCAGACCGACTCTGCTGTTAGTGTAAACTCCCAGAACTATGATGGAGGCTGACAGGCATTTAGGGGCAATCTCCAAGCCAGCCATTTTGTTACTGTAATGAACATTATTGATCCACTTAGACATTGGCAAATATTGCTGACTAATGTGTTCATATGCCAAAACAAAAAACTATAGCCAATTTGATAAAGGAATTGACTTTATGAACTAGAAGATCATACTTGGGGAATCTCTATGCACCTTTAATCGAATCTTGACAAGTGGCATCCATCAGCTTTGCATCACCGCTGCTTCAATTGAAAACTAGCAATTACTATACAGACCTAGAACAGTGTGACTAAATAAATTACACTCCATTGGGGGCTCAGGTCAAAATGGTTCACTACATTGGCAAAATGCTGTCATACTGTACAAGCAGGGCATCGGTTTTCCATTTGGTCAAATGGTTCATCACTAAGTCTAAGTCTTTTAATGTCAAATGCACTCTGAGCAATAAAATTCTTATGATATCTACTCAGTGGTATAAGTAAAAGTAGTATGTAAAACATATAAAGCGAACAACTGAACTAACAGAATAAATACATAACAAAACAAACTAGCAGCAATTTCAAAGAGTGTGGTAATGGGGTAATGTTTTGTAAAAGCACTTTGTGACAACTGCTCATGTAAAAAGGGCTTTATAAATACATTTGATTGATTGATTCATGAAATAAGTATTTCAATATTATAAATGCAAGTCTAATCGTGCCGATTTACAGTACCTTTATACAAGCTAATGTGCAATGAATGTGCCTAGAACATCATAGAATGTCATCAGAGCATTGAAATGTTCATATGATCATATGATCATAGATCAATGTTGCTGGTTGAAAAGTATTTTGGCCTGGGGGGAAAACAGTTTGTGAGTCTGGAAGTGCCTGCCCTGATGCTACAGTAATGTCTACCAGACAGCAATAGTGTGAACAGACCACTTGGATGGCTGCAGTGTTTTATGATGTTCCATGCTTTCCTAAGGCATCTTGTGTGGTAGATGACTTGCACAGCAGGAAGATGGCAACCAATGATATGCTCCGCTGACTTCACCACCCTCTGGAGGGGGCCTTGCGATCAGCAGCGAAGCAGCTGCCCTACCAGGCAGTGATGAGGCCTGAGAGGATGCTCTCAATGGCAAACTAGTAGAAGTTGGTGAAAGGTCTTACCGACAAGCCAAACCTCTTTTCTGAGTGTCTTTACTAAGTATCCTCAGAAAGTACAGGCATTTTTTACTGCAGAGTCTGCTTGTCTGGACCAGGTAAGTTCATCTTCAGAGAGGAAACGCTCCACTTTAGCTCCATGGATGTGTACGGGGGTGTGATCCCCCCCTGCCGCTTTCTGAAGTCCACAATCATCTCCTTAGTCTTGCAAACATTGAGAGAGAAGATGTAGTCCTGGCACCATGTAGCAAGGTCCTTTAAGCAGTCTCATCATTGTAGGTAATGAGACCCAAGATGGTGGTGTCGTCCGCAAACTTTAGGACGACCTCGGTCTTGTGAGTGGCCATGCAGTCATACGTGAAGAAGGAGTACAGAAGGGTACCGAGTACGCAGCCCTGTGGGGCTCCGATGCTCAGAGACAGTGCACAGGAAGTGAGGTTGCCCATTCTCACCACCTGGGGTCTGCTTGTCAGGAAGTCCAGGATCCAGTTGGAAAGAATTGAGTCCTGAGCTTTGCAACAAGCTTAACGAGCACAAAAGTGTTGAATGCAGAGCTGCAGTCCACCAACAGCATCCTCACAAATGTGTTGATTCCTTTTTCCAGGTGGGAGAGGGCAGTGATCCATAGGGGCGGTATGCAAATTAAAGGGGTCCAAGGTGTCAGGAAGGGTGGAGCAGATGTGTGTTTAGACCAACCGCTCGAAGCACTTCATGATGATGAATGTCAGTGCTACAGGGCGTTAGGGCAGGTGATGGAAGGTTTCTTTGTTACAGGGATAATGGTGGTCTGTTTGAAGCAGGTGGGAACTGTAGCTAGAGTCAGGAAAAGTTTGATTACAGAAATGAAAACCACGGCTAGCTGGTCAGTGCACCCCCTGAGAACACGGCCTGGAATGCCATCTGCCCTTGGTGACTCTCAGAGGTTTACTCTTTGAAGAGCTCTCCTCACGTCGGCCATGGCTTGTGACAATGCTGTCATCAGGATCCTCTGCAAGCCCAGAAGGAATGAGCTTGGTGTTGAGCTTGTCGGCGGGAGATGCGTCAGGATGGTCGTCAATGCTGTTTCTCCCTTTATAGTTTGTGATTTGTCGCGGTTCACACCACATGCATCTGAGATAAGAGCTGTTGTAGTTAGACTCCAACTTATCCCTTTATTCTCTTTTAGCATCTCTGATGGCCTTTAGTATGTCATATCTGGACCTCCTCAAATCCTCCAGCCCCCCGGAACTATAGGTAGATGACCGTGTCCTGAGATTAGAACAGACATTACCATTAACCCAGGGATTTTGGTTGGTTAAAGTCCTACCATCGGAACAACATCATTGATGCACTTGGAGATATATGCTGGGATAGACTGTGAATTAATGTGTCTGTGAATTAATGTGTCCACAGCTAGACAGAACATTCCCCAGTCTGTGGTCTCAAAGCAATCTTGGAGAGTGATAACAGACTTCTCATTCCAGCGTTGACTTGCCCGAAAAATGGTTTGTCCTGTTTTAGACATTGTCTGTTGGTAGGAGAAGAATGGAGGTGTGATCCGCCTTATCAAATGCAGTGCGGGTCTGATCCACACGAACGTGAACGTTTATGTGTTGAAAGAATTTTGGCAGAACTTTCCTCTTATTTGCCCTGTGGAAGTCGCCAAAAACAATAAAAGAGTGTCCTCTAATCAATTCATTATTCCGTATAGGTCCAGCATGTTTTATTCACCTGCAGGGGTGTGTACACTGCTGTGATTGTAGGGGAGCTGAATTCCCGCAAAAGGTAGAAGGATCACACTTTTATAATAAGTAGCTTCAGATCTGGTGAACAGTGTGTTGAATGTATAGCAATATCTGAGCCCCAACAGGAGTTAACCATAATGCAGACCCCTCCACCCTTTCGTTTACTCTGAAGTTCTGTCTTGCCGTAGACGGACAATCCAGCTGAAGTAACGGCTGCGTATGGTGTCATTGGATCTAGCCAATTCTCAAGAAATGTCAGCACACAGCAGTTTGCAATGTCCCGCTAGAGGTCTGAGCGTGAACTTCGTCCATATTATTGTCCAGGGATGTAAAATGCTTGGTAACAGTGGACTGCAGTATCTCGTCCAAGATTTACAAAGGATACCAGCAATTGTGCCTCTTTTCTTCCTTCTCCGTCGGCGTGTACGTAAACAACAGATTGGTGGAAGGACAAAGGAATCACAGCAAGCGCTCCGGTATGTAGAGAAAAATTCTGTATTTAGTGGTGAACAAACTTCCAAACGTGCTGGTTGATCATACTGAACGAGCGACAGTGCAGCATGAACAAAAATAAAAGCAATGTAAACAGTGATAAGCAAAATACTGCATAGTGAATGCAGAGCCATTTTCAGTGCAACAGTCTTCTACGGCACACCAAACTACTAGGGTATAGACAGTCACTTGGTTAAAATGGTTCACTACTAGGAAATAGGCTGTCACATGGTCAAATGGCTTCCTTCCAGGGTATGGGCTTTTCATTTGGTGCATCACTTGATTTTTGCTCTACCTCCTGCCAGACCTGGACCCTGGTCCCAGATTGTAACCTAATCCCCCTGGTCAAACATAATGCAATACATAGGGAGGGGTTTGCCACTGGGATGCAACTCAGTCAACCAGTATTTGCTCCTCATAATTCATTAGCTTCATAAAAGACAATGAAAGACATCACATATGCTCCACTCGCGCTAAAAGCTTAATTTTGACATGCGTGACTTATTTCACTAAGAAGTTACCTTTTTGTGCAGTAATTAGTTACACTATGTACATATAGAAAAAGGTGTGAGACATCTGGCCTGGGTATAGTTTCTTCTGTGCTAATGAGGACTACAGTTTGTGATGACTAAAACAAAGACTGCCCTTGGCTCAGCTGTGCAGTCTGGTGTATGAACCCATGGGTCTCACTATAGGGTTTAACTATTCCAGCTTTGTCCAGTGCATTGGGGGGAAAAAGATTTTGCATTGAAATTCAGTTCTGTAGATAGTAATCTTCCTTCGATTGGTTTTGTGAATGACAATGCACATTGACCAGTAGTGTCAGTGTTTACCAGGGCTACATAAAAAAAAAGACTTTTAAGCTTCATAGTAACAGAGAGACTTAACGTAGCGGAGACTGTTTTACCCACAATAATTCAACAAGAAGTACTCATTTTGTGCCTCCTCTCACAACCACCCAGACAATGAGTGGGAAGGTCTATAGTCCATGTCTGACTGGCTTTATTCAAAGAGACTAGTCTAAGAGGACGGCTAGGGTCCAAACAGCGTGCTATTCGCTATATAAGGCCACTCTTTTGACTGGAGCCGTATATGCCCTTTTTAGAAGTAGTGAAGTAAATATATATATATATATATTATATAAATATATATGCGACTCAGCGCTCAAGGAGAACAGCCAGTCAGCTATTGAAGAGCTGCCATGGACCCACACATTTTCTGTCGGACTAGTACTTTAGGGAACACTGAACGAGATACTGAGAAGATAATTATACCTAGAAATAAATAGGGGTGTGTATGCATTTAGGTAGGAGATTTACAATCTACACTCGCACACACCTATGGATATTTGTAGTTCGCCAGGTTACGACTATCTTGTTGTTGGTTTTGGAGGTTTGCCTTGGATGTGTAGATTGGCCGCTGACTGAATGTTTGGCTTTGCATCAAGGACGTGAAAACTGTAAAGCCATTTACCCTTCTGGGTCAAATAATCACCATTAGACATATACATGGTTGAGTGCACAGGTTTAGCGAAATGCTTTGAATAATTAATGAGTGTTATAGGATATAATCCCGGTGTCTACGGGTTAAAGTGGCACCCTCTTCCTTTTTCATATTGCACTATATTTGACCACATCCAAAGTTGTCGACAGAGAATATGAGAACATTTCGGAGACACACAAGGAGGCTAGTGATCACAGCTGTGAGGAACGTTTGTTAATTTTACAAAGTATGACTGAATACTTTCAACCATTTCCACCTAGTTTCTCATTCAGGTCAATCATTTTCTATTGTCAATATGCGAGAGTCTAATAAGGTTGATGCTGAAAGATGTGTTATTACTCCGGATATACAGTCGGATTATAACCTAATTGGAAGTTGTTTTAGAATCCTGGAAAGTTTTCATGCCATCTGTTTTGAATATTTGCCCTTCAGCTTTGCTCACCATGATACACTCAGAATAAATCCACAAAATATCAAACAGGCTGTTTTTAATATCTTTCTGTAGCTCTCGAGAAAATTGTATTATTCTCAATTGGCAGTTGCCATGGATGTGGAGAAATACAGGTAGCTGTTTCCAGCCTCGTCCTTCTGTGATGTTTCACATCGTTTCATATCTTGTGTTTGTTTATGTGTTGTTCAACCTCCTCAGTCACATTATTTAGACATCCCTGCTGTTCCCTGTCTGTGTATCACTGTAAAATTAGCATTTAGCATATTTCCACGTTAATGCCTTCAGGAACATTCCAGAGTAGAGTAAAGAGCCATGCTCCTCTGGTCTAGTCCTCAGAGTATTCGCTTCCTAGGAAACATAGTTGTGTTCCGAATGGTGCCATGTCTTCATAATCCGTGCACTAGTTTAAAAGTCCTGGTCAACTGAAGTGCGCTACATATATGGAATAGGGCGCCATTTGATTTGGGACACAGACATGCATCCCAAATCAAGACATTTGGGACTTGCCTGCCTCTCTTTAGAATCCACCTCAGAAATCATCAGAAATCAAACCTGATGCAAACCCCCCGTGATCGAGACACAGCGCTTCAGGGGGAGTTGTTGCGGTACACCATCAACATGATGTTTCTCCCTCAACACCAGCGGAGAGATGAAGCGTCCAATAGGAAAGGCCACTTTCAATGTATCGCGCCCAATGAATGAAGACCCATGTCCGGTATGTGGAGAGGACGAGGCCGCCTGTGCTGCGGCGGCTGAAGTGGTGTTGACTCAGAGGGCCGGACCGCCAGGGGAGCGGGTTGAGACAGGACGCGGGCTCCATGTGGGGCCCCGGAGGGCAGGGCGGCCAGCAGGGGCAGATCTGACAGCAGGCAGTGCCAGCTTGGCATCTCAGGGGCCTGGTTCCCAGTGCCAGTGCTCCCCCATAGAGAGCGATGCTGCTGGGGCCACGGTCACCGTCGTCGGGGGCAGGGGGGGGGGG
>JACXGK010003554.1:0-44324 GCA_016801125.1 Novumbra hubbsi | reverse complement strand
AACGTAGTACTGTGTTTGTACTGACACTGGGGACTGGGAACAGGGAACCTATGTAGGGACAGTGATTGACAGATGAGGGACAGGTGCGGGCCGTTGAGTGAGTGATTGGTGACTGGGTGTGATTGTGACGTTGACAAGCACTGCGCCCCACGGCCACCAGGGGGTGGAACAGAGGCGAAAACCGTCAGGCTAGGGTGGAACCCTGACATATGCACCTCAAACCCACTGAAGAATCTGTTCTCATGCCATTTGATATGTTAAAATGTTATTGATGAGATATTTTAATCAGGCAAAAAACAGATCTTAGCTTACACTCGAATGAAATCCAAGTGTAAGCAAAAATTTTATTCTCAAATAGGCTGTACATTATTGTTACACAAGAAAGCAGACAACACCCATCTAGATCAACGCCCATCTACACAATTTAACAGAGAGAAACATATTGTTGTCTCTAATGAGTGATTTAACCGAATCAACTTCAAAGTCATTTCAATGACAAACAGCCCAGAGAAAGTGTTTGATTTTCAAGGTAGGTTATTCAATTACATACTTTTAAATACCTGGTTTTCACAACTACAGTATACCTTCATTATTCACTGGTAGGTAGACCCATCATGACATGGATCTTTCCTAACTCTTTTTCTATCCCATTCTCTCTCTAATGAGTTGCTTCACATAACTGGTTAGAACTGCCCACATAGTATTATACGTTACATATTGTAAAGACCCAGTAAACAGAGTAATGTACAAGTGTTCAGAGCCCTAGAGAGCGTTTTATTAAAAAAAACATAACAGTGGTGGCTTAAAAGTGGCTGACTGTCCTCACGTCCAATGCGGCACAACACCACATTCTCTATCCTTCTGATCTGACCAGGGCTGCTCCTCAGGGGCCCTTTTAACCTTCCCCTGACAAAGCTTAACTGCAAGCAGGTGTGCCTCATTAAAGGAAGGCAGCAAAGATACTTTCAAGAGCCCAGGTGTGCCCTGGACCTGCTGGACACTGGCATTAACATATCGATTAACACAGAGTCATGCCACATTGTGTAAAAGCTCCCATGATAAATTTTCAACAAAACAAATAAAAAAAGGACTTAATGTTTCCTTAGGAGAAAAGCAAGTTGTGTAAAAAGTAAAATCATAGAAAATCTCTGCGATTGATTCCCTAACATTGGTAGCCATTTCTACGAATTTCTAGTGCCACATTTCTAGTTCACTGTTATGAGAGTAGTCGTGTGTCAGTCTTGTGGTGCGGTAACGAAGTTTGAAGACAGTCTTATTTTTTGTTTTCCGGAGGCTGTGATAAAGCATTTTGATGGAACTACCAGGCAGCTTGGCGCTGTTAAAAAAATATATATTCACATCAGAATACCCAATCTTTGTCATGTTACATTATAAACAATGAATAACATGGACAGTATCTATATAGAATATATACGCACAAAATGTACGGGAACACCCAAATCACACATCCGGTCTTGATGAACAAAATATATTATAGATTAAAATCTTTCCTGTAAATTGTGTAATTCATTGAGGACCAAATTACGTAAAATTGGTCAATGGAAACCAAAATCAACAACCGATTAAGGGCTTAGATCCCAACTCACACAGAAAATCAAAGTGAACAATTGAAATAACATGCAGTTCCAACTTGCATCAATTTCATCTGGGCCACTCATAATGTGACTCAGTAGTGTGTCTGGCCCCCACGTGTCTGTATGCGTCTGGGCCTGCTATTGAGAACTGCTGAGCTTCAGCGGTTGTCCCAGCAACACCAGCGACTGAAGATTGAACAGCGCATACTTTAACAATACTTGAACATATTAAAAACATAAAAAATTATTTGGGATAGATAATTAGACAACTACCACACCATGCAAAGTTTATATTGATTATGATGTTTATTTTAATTTACACTTTGATCAGAGGAGGTGCATTTTATGCAGGGGAAGCCTCTTAACTCTGTTAATGATTTTAAGTATAATTTAACAGTACAATAAGACCAAATGTATAGGTAAATAAAAAGTATCTTGACATCGAGCATGCTGCAATAGTTGTATAAGTCAGTACAATAGTCAGTATAATAAAGGAAGAATTCATGTTACTTTGGTTAAGGACAGAAGGCTACATTTATCATCACACTATATTGGGCATTCAATCCTCCAAACTTTTGGGTATCAAGCAGATGCTCTGGAAGTCTAAATGCAATGCCACTCCCTAATATAAATGTTTTAGGATGCAAACTGCACAAACAGAGTAAACCAGTTTATTTCTATACAGGTAAAAATGTGTACACTTGATCTGCCCCCACAATATTTAAACTACGTATGCATAGTATGAGATCTAGTATATGACATAGCATAGCAACAGCATCTACCAGCATTATAACAGACAACTAGTAGAATGTTACAGCCAAATATGTCTAAAAGCGGGGCCAGCTGCATTTTCTCATATTAGCAAGGATTACAACATTTAAGGAAGAAAATGGTATGTCGCAGTTAACACTTCTTCATTTAACCCTGGTTCTCAGCCAGGGGAGAGGAAGAAAAGCGGATTGCTTTTCAGACTCCAGGGTAAAAGTCTTCAGAGGAGCCAACATACTAAGATTGTGAAATAGCTAAACTAACCCTTCAGGCTAACGCCCTCATATTAGGTGACTGTCCACACTCAGATTGACAGAACAACAATAGCTCTACTGCTGCAGGTGAAAAGTAAAGTCATGGTCAGGGGTTTTCTAAAGACAGGTTGATAGATTGTGCAAAAGATAACCTCATCCCCAGGCTGTTATGCAGAACATGTATGAATCTATAACGTTTCCCATTCAAAGTTGGCCTTGTGGCAGAGACTTTACAATGTAACTTTTTAATAATTTAATTTGGGCAATTTACAATACTGCAAAACTGGGCAACAAATGGAGCCAGGACTCTCGCCTGAACTGGTGGTGAGTACAAAACATTCCTAGTGGCTAACTTGATGAACAAATATGCCCTACTTTTCAGCTACTAAAATGCAAATGACATAGCAAATTAATAAACTCATTGTTCCCTTAAAAAACTCTTTATTGGCAAGATTTTGGACAGATGCTCTTAGACACTACACTGTGGAATTATAACCACAGAGCAACCCTCTATTTAGGGTTAGGGTGAGTGACATTATTGATAAAGTAGAACAGAAAACCAGCAGGCTCCGATTTGAACAACCCTGACCTATAACATTGGCTAGCAAACTGAAGTAAGGTTGCTGGGGTATCCACCCAATGAGATAGATAACATTAGCTTCACTGGCAAATGACAACACTGTCTAAATCATTTTAATGACATGCAAAGTATTCAGCTTAACATTTAACCAGAGTAGTTATGTCAGCGTATTTCTAAGCCCTAGTGTTATTTAGACAAAACAGTAATCAGCCCCAGTTTAAAGATATTAGCTCTGTACATACAAGGAGACATGCTTTTCCTGTGTAGCCTTTATTGTTGTTACTACCTGCAGTTTGCAAACTTGTGAATTGTTTTAATACCCTCATCTAAAAATCTAATCCAACAGCCTTACAAAGGGAAAATATACAGCAACATATAAGACATATACAAGGAATGTAGTGGGAGAATAGTTGTGTAAATTTGCAGAATGAGCCAATGGCTTTCAATCTGTACATTTCTGGTGATGTCCTTATAGGCTACCAAGGTTACATCTAATATAAGGGCCCACCAGACCTCCCGCAAATTTGTGCAGAGGTGTCTGTTAATGGGATTATGCAGAAGAGGACTCAACTGTCGTCAGATCTGGAATTGGATTGAGTTATAGGGACAGAAGAGGGTGCACACACACACACACAAACACCCTGACTCATAAGCATATTAGTAATGACACAGGCTCTAGATTGTTCCCAAACCTAGTGTGCCTTGTGAGTAGGTGGAGCTAGTGTGATATTCCATTGGCAGAAGGGAGAAGGCTCCTTCCAGCTTCTCCTAGGGCTGCTGTGCAGAAAGGAAATGTAAGGGTATCTGTCAATATCTTAGCCTACTACCTCAAGATGGAGAATACAAATAAGAGGAAAGGGCAGAGTCTACTTGGGTCAAGTAAGTACAAGCGTGAGACATCTTGTAGTAATTTTAAAATGCATTGCAACAAAGCTTGAGCTGGGCTGGCAGGGAGTCAGGCAAGCCCAAAAGCCTATTCACACAGAGAGAGAGTTCACACAGAAAGAGAAACACAGCTTTGTAGTAGCTTTCTTGGCTAGCTCTTTTACATAATAGTCTGAATGACAGCCTTGGATAGTGTTGAGAAATTAGCGCAACATGAACCAATGTTCATGAGTGCAACTACACACAGCAGAGCAAACATGGTCCTTCTCAGGACCATGACAGAAAT
The DNA here is from genome assembly GCA_016801125.1 of Novumbra hubbsi. NCBI lineage: Eukaryota > Metazoa > Chordata > Actinopteri > Esociformes > Umbridae > Novumbra > Novumbra hubbsi. The sequence goes on along the minus strand of JACXGK010003554.1, from coordinate 39,956 downwards.
TCCTGGCGTTCCAGGGACATCTAACAACAACATTCTTGCCTGTTTAGAAATAATACACACAATGAAAATACTCTTGAGCTCCTATGCAATAGGATATTGGGCTCAGATGCTCCTCTTGCAGAAAATGTCACAAAGTTTCAATATGGCAGAAAAAGCGAACATGTCAGAAAGACATGAATAAGAATGTGTAATCAGTCTCAACCTAGCAAGTAAAATAAGGGTTAAGGGGTGTATTTCTAAATTCAGCCTCAAGTATCTACAAAAAGAAAAGCAGAAACTACATGTTTTATGACAAAAAAAAACGAATTGATTACATATATATGCAGGCATGCTAATATAGGTAAAGTTATACAATGTGTAGTTTGAAACTCCATCTCTGTCGGAGGTATAACTATAACTGAGAAACAAAAGAAAATGTTTTTGTACTGGTGGCGTCTGACAGATAGCTTACAACTATGTAGCTAGATTGGTACTTGTATGGATGTACACTGGAGAGGCAAAACATTACAACCACTCACAGGTAAAGCGAATAACGTTGATCATCTCATAATAAGGGCACGTGTCAAGGTCTGGGTAGTTTAGATGGTAGGCGAACAATCAGTTCTCATAGTCAATATATTGGATGCAGGATAAATGGACTGGAGTAAAGACCCAAACAACCATGACAAAGGCCAAATTGTTACTGCCAGGTAACTGGGTCAGCAGTGGTCTGAGGGGGGATAAACAACACACCAACAGGGTATTGGGAGTCCAATATCACGGTCGCTGGGAGGCAAAACACAAGGCACAGAGCTGTTGAAGGAAAACATTCCTTTTATTTGGTTGACGTAACACAAAATAAAAAAGGCACAATTGAGAACTGAGGCATAATGCAAACACAATGAAACACAAAACAACAGACCAAACAGGCATCCGAAGGGTTCCAAATCAGAGGCAACGGGGGCAATCAAAGGTGGAGGGCAGACATGCCTAAAGGCACCAGTGTGGTCGGGCCCTGACTGTGGCCCCCAAGTACATGGAGATGCCTAGATGCACCAGTGTGATCGGGCCCTGACTGTGGCCCCCAAGTACATGGAGATGCCTAGATCCACCAGTGTGATCAGGCCCTGACTGTGGCCCCCAGGCCCACAGAGATGCCTAGAGGCACCAGTGTGGTAGTGGAAGGCAGTGAAAGAGGGTCACCTGTTTTACATCATGTGGACGGTTGTGTATGAGTACCTAGTTTATTTTGGAAAGTGAGGGAGTGTGATGCTCTTGACAATGTTCTAATGGGAACCCCCTGGGTCCGGGCATTCATGTGGACAACAATTTCACGTGCCACCAACTAAACATGGTTGTAGACCTCCTCATGGCAATGGTATTCCCTGATGGCAGTGGCCTCTTTCAGCAGGATAATGCATCCTGCCACACTGCACAGACTGCTCGGGAATGGTTTGAGGAACATGATGAAGAGCTCAAGGCGTACCCCTGGCCTCCAAATTCCCCAGATCTCCTTCCGATTGAGCATCTGTGAGATGTGCTGGACCAACGAGTCTGATCCACGGCTGCTCCACCTCAGTACTTGCAGGACTGGAAGGATCTGTTGCTCATGTATTGGTGCCAGATACCACAGGAAACTCAGGGGACATGTAGAGTCCATGGCTCGGTGGGTCGGTGTCGTTTTGGCGGCACGCAGAAAACCAACAACATATTAGACAAGTGGTCATAATGTTTGGGCTCGTTAGTGTAGATCTTAACAGCAGAAGAGAAATGTGGTCTACTCAGCTACTTCCTGATTCACTTGAAAGCGATAAATACATTATTTTTACTTCCTCCAGAATTGTATGCCAATTACTTAGGGACTGGCAACACTATATAATGAAAAATAAAATATCAGGAAGATGCAGAATTAACCGAGGATGAACATATCAATACATTATTTGGTAAGCACTCATTTAAAATAACACATTTTCCCAATATCCATTATGATATAATTAGCATTATTCTGCTTTTGTAAGGTGAAAATCGTAAAAATGAAAAGAAGCAGACTAGGTTTGTAGTCCTTTGACTTCCAACATAATCTCATTTAGATTCCCTACTCATCATTCCATTCCTACCACAGATTACGCAATTATGACTAAAGCAGCACGATTCTGGATGGAATACATAACATGCTATACAGAATGAGAAGAATCCATAATTGATCTCTCTCCTGGGATTGAAAGATCTGAGACCACTGTTTTCCTCTGAACTGTAAGTTTAGTCCATGTATATGCATACAGTGCTCTCGTAGAGCATGACCTTTTTGATTGATTGGTAAGAAAGACATTTAAAGGGCAACTCTCTTGACGACAGATTGGAACCAGGACCCATAGATCCTGGGGCTGAGGGCACCAGACCAGCCTGTGTGCCTATGACAATCCTCACACCACAGAAATTCCCAGATCCATTTTAACTGGCAGATTACATCTGAGAACCATGATTTCTTAACCACAGGTTGGGCACAATGTTCTACTTTGATACATTTTGGGAAATATATTGTAGATCTCTGAACACCAAACAAAATGCACGCACAAATCTGAGCACAAAAATACACGAACACAGCTGCAATTGATGTTATGAGAACGGAAACATGTCAAGCCCATCAGGTTCTGACATTTTAGACTTCAATATAAAGTCTAATGATGTGAGACACATCCACAGAAAGCTTTAAAACGGTCACACTTCTGTGGCTATGTCACTCACGAAAAATGTAATACATCAACAGCATTCCAGCAAGCTTTTACCACTCTCTCGTCCTTCACCACCAGTGTAGAGTGTAATCTAAAGAATTATATCCTTGGAGACAGCAAGCCAGGCAAAAATCATGGTAACAAAATTCCGACAGGCAACAAGAATGGAAGTGACAGTGGGAAGGCAGACTCAATCCACTATGTATTCTGCTGGGCTGTGTCTGTTCCCAAGGATCACCATGATAGGATCTGTTCTCTTCCTGGACCACCTTCTCTCTCCGGCACCCAGGGGTCCCTGACTAGAAACTATCCCTCCGACAAACCAAAAGGAATTTCAATTTGATATTCAATGTGTTTCCCTTCCCATCAATTTTCTCCATTCACCGCCCAAGACATGGAAGCCATAGGAATGACCGCAGCCTGATTATGAATTATTCTGGAGCCCTGCTGCATTTTGAGAAGCACAGACCGCCTTGCTTATTGTGACATTAATGGTAATGGACATTGAACTTCTCCTCTCCTAATAAAACTTTATCATAATAATCCCAAGGACCAGAATATCTATATAAATATATATATACATATATAACAAATGTGTAAAACAGACCTATAATGCAACACAGAATGCTAGCTAATTTGTGTACATTTCAAATAGAAGTATTGAGTTGTTCAACAAAGAATAAACATAGGTTGAAAACTGTACCAAACAATTGCCCATTCGATAAAGACACACAGACAGACTCTAGCACAAACACTGTAGCTGGTGCAAAACTGTAACAGATGGAGTCCATTTCAGGTGCCAGAATTAGATGTACTATTCAGGTCTAATTACTTTCTTTACTGCTCCCTCAGAGACATCCTATTGCTACAGAGGAAATGGTTGTTTTCTTTACCAAATTCTTCAAATGTTTCCCATGGCAGCACAGGTCATTTATAGCCAGTGGTACTGGTTCTAGGATCTGTCCAGTTCACATTACTTAACCACAAAAGTCTCTTATTCAGTGGCGCAAAAAGGTCCAGCATTATAGACAACACATTTGCATTCAAAATCCAAACTAAAAAAATGAGTTTTATTACTTAAGTGCTATGGATGTTCGATGAAATGAACATGTTTTCTGGAGATATTAAACATCATCAATACTTGATCATCAAAAGTCTGTGAGTCAGCTAGTCTAAAGACATGGTTTTCCTTTTGCAAAAAGTTGGCTTGAAAAACAAATAGTTTCAAAAGTATTGTTATTTACTATTATTACTTACTAGAGAAGAGTATTTATCATTATGAATGTTACCTTGTCAGAAAATGATATTCAAAGATGGCTTGTTGCAAAAATGACTCCATGGGCCTTCAAGAAAAATTCAACATACCGTATTTTCCGCACTATAAAGCGCACCGGATTATAAGGCGCACCTTCAATGAATGACCAATTTTAGAACATTTTTTATATATAGGGCGCACCGGATTATAAGGCGCATAAGATATTGCAGTCAAACGTTTGACTGGGTTTGCGTTTAGCATCCACTAGATGTGCTAAAGGGAATGTCAACGAAACAGTCAGATGAAGTCAAACTTTATTAAGCGTTCTGACAACTACGTTCACTCCCATGGTAACGTTGTTCAAACGTTAATGTGAATATTAACATTATCTCCCAGCCTTGCTTACTCTTCTCCCAAACGTAGAGAGGAACTTTTCCCTAATTTAGTAAACACGTAGTAAAAGAAACAGTCTGATACCACTAAATCAAAAGTTAGTGCATAACTCAGGGGAACTTTTCCCTAATTCAGTAAACACGTACCGTAGTAAAAGAAACAGTCTGATACCACTAAATCAAACGTTAGTGCATAACTCAGGGGAACTTTTCCCTAATTCAGTAAACACTTACCGTAGTAAAAGAAACAGTCTGATACCACTAAATCAAACGTTAGTGCATACTCAACATTGTTCAGTTACATATAAAACGTAAAGCTCAATTTTTTCAGTTCATTCCCCGTCCACAAATCCCACGAATTCTTCTTCTTCAGTGTCCGAATTGAACAGTTGGGCGACTACGGCATCCAACCTGCCCTGCTTCCTCTCGTCATTATCCGAGTCAGTGTCGCTGCTGTTGCCTGGCAGTTCAGAGATTATTCCTGCCTTCGTGAAAGCTCGGATCACAGTTGAGACTGATATATCCATATATGGATCCATATATAAGGCGCTCTAGATTATAAGGAGCACTGTCGTTTTTTTGAAAATTAAAGGCTTTTAAGTGCGCCTTATAGTGCGGAAAATACGGTAAGTGTTATTCCCCCCAAAATATGAATCTAGATAAAACTAGTCCTTTAATGTCTAGAGTTTGAAATGACAATGAAGAAAAGTAACCAATAATAAATAATGTTTTTTAAATACTACATTTGATATGGTTGTGATATGAGTGCCTTAGTATTGTCCCATTGATGGCACACTTTTAAAAAGATCCTTATCACTTCCTCAATGTAAGTGGAAAGTGGGACTGGAAATGAGGGAGAGACAAACAGAGAGAGAAAGCTCATTGCCAAGAGTAAGAGGTGAGCTGTAGTCCTGCATCTCGCTACACAAGCAAGGAAAGAGGAATAGATGCTCATTTGGGTCTAACCATAACAGACATCTGACCACTGAGGGAGAACAAAGGGCTGTGAGCACTAGTACAGACCAGGCAGTGTTATATAAAGTCCTTAGAAAGAAGCCAACCCAAGACCTGGACTTCAGTAAAAGAGAGCGCTATATAGAAAGTATCTCAGAGAGAGAAAAACTATTACCATCCCTGAAGCCATCCTTTCTCTAAGAACATACACACAGTGTCCTAAGCCAACACAGTGCTAGGCAAAGATACAAGGACATAATTTGAAGGAAAATCTACTAAGCCTCCCCCCCACCAAAAAAGAAGAGAACTGTTGTGTTCACCTTAACTGTTGTGTGATTGACTGAATAAAATGTACACTCAATTGGCAGGACTATTTAAGATAAAATCACTGGTCTGTATGTATCAATCACTAAAGCATTGTATTGAAAAAAATGTACAATTACTTCACATGCCATACAAATTGATCTCATTTTTAACTTACCTCATCAAAAACGCTCTCCTCTTTCTTAAAAGCTGAAAAGAGAAAAGAGAGGATATTACAAAAAACAAGCTCACATTGATGTATTCAGAAGAGTGGGGTAAAAAGTGACCACAACTGCAGTACACAGACAACACACAGGCCCATATAAGCCTGTGTGTGCGCTTAGGGCTTTGCAATCGCACGATTAATTTAAAAAGTTTATCCAGTCCTCTGCATGTCCCAACAAGCGTACCGCAAAAATAATATATCTCTGTGTAGTTTCCCCTAATAGCAGTATCTGACGAATACAAGTAACTGAGCTGCGTGTGATATACCTCTCAATTCATACAGTTGTAGCAAACGTTGGCCGCAATTTTATAAAAACAACTCCATGTTGTTAGCCAATTCATCATATGTCTTGATGAGAGACTTTTTTAAGCTGACTTGCTATTTTTTCCACCAGGTATAGCCTGACACATGGCTATTGATGCAGGAAGAAAGAAAATCTCTCGAATTATGTGAAGCTTTTTTGATTTCGCAACGAGATATGGCAAGATGCAGCTTGGACTTTGGAAATGGTTTGGTCTTTGGAGTCTGGATGGTCACTATTGACTTCTGACCATGCAAATCCGGCTCTTTGAAACCCAAAAAATTGATTGTTTTATCAATGTATGTTGGATGTTTGGCGTGTAATAGTCTTTTTAGTTTCACCAGGTTCAAGCTGTCCATGTGTCCTCATTACCCATTGTGGATGTGCATCCCCATCAAACACGAAACCATACCGATATTTATACAGAATGTAATCAACTTCCCTTCATCCCTTAGCTGAATTGTATAGGGCCTGCTTCTGCTTGAGTTTCCCTTCTAGGTTCACTGACCCTACATCTCCTTTCGGACTATGCACAGTTCCTACTGGCCTCTCACTCTGCCATTGGCTTGTCTAGCCTGAGCTCCATGTCACTGTTAAATAGCAGTTTATCAGTGGTCGCTCCAGTTATTTAAATTGCGCCAACAAGTGAGTATTTTCATCAAGTGAGTATGTTGAGTTGAAACAACATACTGCCCCACCTTAGGGGCAGTCCCCACAGTTTGGGAACCTCTGCTCTATTCGAACATGTGCTCACAACCCAGCACCATGAGGCTCAATTGGCTGAATTGTCAGTTTCACTATTGGTGCCCCGTTCTCTTCACAGATGGGAGTAGGATCACCCTGAGCACATATGACAGATGTAAAAGAGTCTGGAGACGCTGTGGTAAACATTATGCAGCCTGTAACATCATCATCAATGTCAACATACGCCAAATGTATGTGAAAACCCTTAATAATTATTGAGTTTGGGTGTTTCAGTCACACCCAATGTTCACAGTTGCATATAATCTAGCACATAGCCATGTAATATCCAAAGACAAATATTTGCAGTACAGAAGAGCTCAGCGATGTCATAGGAAACCACACTTTGCCACAGGTCAGTTTGTGAAATGTGCTACCTGGTACAGTGGAAATATGTTCTCTGAAGTGATGAATCACACTTCCATATCTGGCAGTCTGTTGCACAAATCTGGAGAACACTACTGGAATGCATATTGCCTACCGTAAAGCTTGGTGGAGGAGGGATAATGGTCTGGGGCTGTGTTTCAGAGTTTGGGCTAGACCGCTTTGTTACAGGTCATGCTACGTGATACAAAGACAACTGGGGGCTTCTAAATTTGTAGCAGCAGTTTGGGGAAGGCCATTTCCAGTTCCAGCATGACTGTACCACCGGGCACAAAACAGGGTCCATAAAGACATGGTTTGACAATGTTGGTATGGAGGAAATCTAGTGTGTGGCCTGCACAGAGCCCTGATCTCAACCCCACTGAAAAGTTCTGGGATGAATTGGAATGGCGAGAGCCAACCCAGGGCTTTTCGTCCACCATTTTGTCAGTCAGTGACTGACCTCACAAATGCTTGTTTGGCTAAAAGGGCACAAATTCCCACAGAGACATTCCAAAGTCTTGTGGAAAGCCTTCGCAAAAGAGTGGCAGCTGTTATAGCTGCAAGGGGAGGGGGGGGGGGGGTTGTAACGACAACACGCCAGTTACATTCATGAACATGAGAGGTTGTTACTATCATAACTATAACAGTGAAAACTGCTGTGATGTCATGGTATATAGGAGCGTATACCACAGGAATCCATGTGCTTTAGGAATGGAGCAACACACCACTAAGAAGCAGCCTATTGTTGTCAGTGAGGGGCCCTTATCCACTACAACAATAGGAAGTCATAGTAATTGCAATTGACGTCCAGAGATTGGCAAAAATTACAAATTGCAACTCAAAATACTATAACAACCAATGTAGAAAAAGAAAAAAACGATTTGGCACAGAATATAATTTAATTAAAAAATAATTTTGTAATTTCAACCAATACAAGTGTACTCTTTAAACTTAATTAGTTGAATCCAAAAAAATTTAAGTGGTCCTGGATTCAAAATTAAATGACATTGTAAATGTTAAAGACAAACAAAGCATTTTGAGTATTATTTGAATTGGGCTCCACTCCCACACTTTTTACAATTTGTTTTTTACTGCAAAATGAACTAATCCATATGGGAAAAGTAATGATAAATGCTTTGCTGTCAACACAATAAATCTCTTCATTGTCAGATTTCTCAAGTAAGTAAAAAACATTGATTTAGGGTATCACAATTAATCTGCCCCAATGAGAAAGGGGACAATCTAGATAAAAGTATTGGTATAATTGTCTGGGCCTGCAAGAACATTGATTTACAAATGACAGTCTCATCGTTTTCAGGAACAGACTTGTAGCTGCTGAGCCATAAAAATGTCTGATCTTTCTCTTCAGAGAACAAGTAGAAAATAATAATGATACTACTAATAGTACTAATTTTACTATTTACACCATTTAAACTAAAACAGGTGATAACTTCCAATGCTTTTTTATTTACATACTGCATGAAACAATGCCCTACCCCTGACAAACTTCAGTACAAAATCTGACATTTGGGCTACATATATGTAGTTAAAAGCAAATGTATGTAATTCTCTAACCAAACAAAAATATCCTTGTAAGATCTGGTATATTCATTATTCAACAGTAAATTAAGTAATTATTGTATGTATTTACTACAGTTTTACCAAATAAGATCAGCTGACTAAGAACACATTCTCATTCACAGCATTGATCTTGGAGATTGTGACACAGGGAAATAAAGTAATGAGTGAGTCAAAGGGAAGCTAAGGGTGATTAAGTAACCATGTTGGTATAAAAGGATCAGATAGGACACATCTGGCCAAGACCAGGGTAATACTTCTATTATTACGATCAGCGCCATGGGATGTTTAGTGACCAGAGAGTTACAGGACGCTTATTTAATGTCCCGTTCAAAAGACAGCACAGTATGCCGGACAATGTCCCCTTCACTGCTATGGGGAATTGGAATTTTATATTTAGACAAGAGGAAAGATAGCCCCCAACTGGCCCTCCAATGTAGGTAACATATAAAAGGTTGAACAGGCTGATGATTCCAGTTCACCTAAGGACAGGAGGATGCATTGTCATGTAATAATATTAATGATAGCAGTCACTAGAAATGGATGACATCAGGAGTTTGCAGATCTGTACATGAATTTAGGATTAGATAAGATGTTTGCAGCACAGTGTACACAAAATACATGAACTGTATTCAAATACAGACAACAAGTAACACAAAAATAATTAATTATATGTATTCACAGACTGACACCTAATATTAAATAGCCTATAAGTTCCCGCAAACATTTCCCAACTTATGTGACAATGTTTGTGAAAATATTATTTCAGTACCCAATACAATAATATCATCTTAGTTTAAATGTCATAACTCTTCAAAAATGTTTTTAACATAATGTAATAGATTTATATCATACAAAAACGAGTTCCAAATCATGGATGGCCAGTCCACGCATCCAGATCCATCCCTCATAATTTTACTGAAACTAAGGCAGTTAATTACGTTTTTTCTTTTCTTCTAGATCGGGCAATCAAAAGAAAATGAAGTAGACTATAGCACGCAACAAACGAGATGAACTTTTCAAACTATGATGAACTGCCTATCCCTCAGGTAGTGAGTGATCGATGGATACTAAATAGTGCGTGGCGCCACATTGATGCGCTGATGCAAAATTCAACCCTGACGAAAATGGACAAGGACAATTCCACCGCAGCAGAAACGTCAATGCCCACCGTTGATGTTTCATGCACACTAAGAAACCACCCATTTAGGTAAATTTTATCAAAATTGTTCATGAATGCGCATAGCATTTCTGCGTTAAGTTTCGGTGGTGAGTAATGGCAGTCTACAAGTATATCTGCAAACATTTTTGCATTGCTTCTAATGCACCAAAACGTTCTCCACAAAACGTTCTATCAGAGGTATGATAGAGATGCTACCAGCCACCTGGCTTTCTGAGCACGCAAGCGGGACATTTTGCTGGAAAACTACATCCAGCAAAAACGCCTCCAATAAGCACACTGAAAATGTGTGATCCGTTAGACATTCTTGATAAGGCTGCGAGGTGTTGAATAGTACCAAGAACATTTGTATTATTTAGTGTGTATAAGAACGTTAATATGATAATGTATCTAAATGTTGTAAATCACAACTATTTCGAAACTCGATGCTGTTTTTTGTAGTCTATGGCTTTATGTAAAATCGCGAAAAACAACAATCTTACTGGCATGAAGTGAACACAATTCTACATATTGCAAATCTGGCATCCTTTTCATAACCATGCTAAATAACGGCGACATTCTGCATTGTTTTCTGAGTTAACGGCTACAGTGAGTCTACTTACCTATGCGACTTAAACTTTCTGACAAAGTTCTTCTTAACTTTTTCATTTTGCCAATTTTTTCAGCAGGTTGCGAGGTTGGCATAAAGTCACACATCTTGACGGTTGAATTGTAGCAGTGATCTTTACACAACTGGAAAAGAGGGGAGCGCGGGGTTCCACCCGGTTCCCCAATCCTACTACGCTGTCAATATACAGGAAACGTATAACCTAACGCATTCGATTTCAAAAACACATTAGATATGGTGTATCCTTTTAAGGCTTTCTTTGTATTCAACTAGGCTACATTTCAGACGGAATAATCCACAAGTAGCCTAGCTATAGCTCTGAAACAAAACAAAATGCCCCGGGTGAGGTTTTGCGTACTCTATCTTAAGCTAGAAGGGTTGCCGAGTTCTTTTTCGTATTCTCACTCACTCACTACGTGCTATGATCTCTTTGGATGTGATTTTTAGAATACTTTCAAGCGAAGAAGAAAAAAATACACTTCAGCCAAGCTACAAACCCCGCCCGAGATGCACAACGATTGGCCAAAAAGGAATGATTTGTTATTGGATCTATAAATGATGCTGCGGTAGGATACCGCTTATAGGGCGCAGGACATGGTTATAGGAAAACCATGGCCAGTCCCTTTGTTCAAAATAACTCTTTAAAGTAAAGTGACATTGCCTCTGACATGTGTTCTATCATCATTTTCACGCATTTCATTCTTCATTTTAGCAATATAATTTTCAGTCCTTGTGAATGCGTGCTTACATTTAGGCTGCATAGTTTTTGACAGGACAATGGTGAAAGACAGCACCATCTGAAAGAGCAGTAGGTCGGACTCGAACCATTTCTGCAGTATGTGTCCACTCGATGTTGTGGCTTTGCCCAATGGACATCCAAAGTCAACTTAACAATATAGTTTACCAAAGTCATAGGACATTGTAAGTATTCTGCAAATATGAAGTTACTACTCTCTCCAAAATCGTTGGACACATGGTCAGAATTGAACATTTAAAAGGGAAAGGCACGCATATGCTCGTTGAATTGTATATAGGCTACTGTAAATATATTTTGGTGTCACAACGCTAATTCTAAAATTAAAATTGCTTACCCTACCTAGTTTCCCTAGAGGATGACATTTCGGAAGTATACTGTAATATTCTGAACATGAGCAGTCTATTATGAAACGATAATGGCGTGGTGTAAACATTATCTCCTTTGTTTAAAGAAATAAAAGTATTACTCCACCAGGGAAGTCTGAGTCCACAGTCATTTCTAGATCAGCGCTTTTGCTCCTGCGTGGATCTTATCGGTTTCAGGGTTTATAGTTAAATATTAATGTCTACGATAAAATGAAAATGTTCAAAAAGCAAAGTCTAGTCCAGATCTATCGGTGCTGTTGCCAGCCTAATTGATGGCATTATATTTCACATGACAGACTGACACTCAATGTAAATTAGGCATGTTCCACATACATTTTGATGAGATGTCCAGTCCTGAACTATGCTCTGTAATGACATGGTTTTACCATGGTCAACACAACACAGATTCTGCTGCTCAGGTTTGGGTGGTTACTACAGTACAAAATGCACTTCTTAAAATGAGGCGTAATCATCACAGTATAACACCAAGTCTATTAAACTTCTGGGACATCAATACGTCCCATTAGAAAGCACACGTTTTGTGAATTATGGGTGCAAATGAAAGTGACAACAGGCAAACTGGAAAGGCAACAACAAGACAACCCCAAAATGGTGGTGGTCACAGACAATTGCTAACTCCTTATCCTTCCTGACTGATTTTTCTCTAGTTTTGAAGGTGTACTTGTCACTACTGGTAGCATGATGCGGCACCTGCAGCCCATTCAGGTTGCATGCCGTGAGTGGGCACGAGGGGGCCATATAGATTTAAGTGCACCTTGGAGGGAAAATATATATTTTTTTAAACCCAACCATGCAATAAACATAATGCTCGACTCCACATTGACCTTTCTCATGGTGGTCATAGCATGCAAGCTAAAGCCAACCTTGACTGTTAGGGCCTGACAATCTTTTGATTTGGCTCAGCTGGCCCTCTCTGGACTAAGCCAGAGATAAACCAAATAAAATGTTCTCACATTTGAACAATTTACCATGTAACCACACTTACTGCCACATCAGACATCCACGCCTACAACCGTGACAGAGGCGGATCCTTGTACCGTACATTCCAATGATAGTGACTGCAGAACTGGGAAGCCTTTTTTGCCATCACACAACTTAGCACAGAATTGGTGACAGCTTCGCACAAATATTACAACTGTGTGCACAGGAAAATCCATCATTGCCCATACTAGTTGGCAACATGAATACACAATTTGTCAGAAGGTCAGCAGTGTTAGAAAGCTAGTTGAATATCCTCTGCAGATAGCCTTGGGGAGAACTACAGAGGATTATCCGCACAAACATATATTACAGCTTTACATATTTACCAACTTATAGGACAGATTAGGTTTGCACTCTTCCTGAAGGACGAAACGAGCTAGCAAACATTAGCGTTTAGATGCTCAAATTCTTAGGCTTCCTGCCACCCTCACACATATTAAAATATTTTAGGTAATTACAGATGCATAATAATAATGTGCCAATGACTAAAAGATAAGATATATCTTTCTCCCCTTTTCCAAGACGTCAGAGGAGTCTGAATATCAACTTCTTTTGAGCGTCATCTTCAGCGATATGGGAATGCCTGTCTGTTCTGTACAGTGAGATTCTTTGAAGGAAGAGGTCCTACTCAGCAAGGTGTGTTGGCATCAAGTATCCTACGGAGGAACTGCTGCGCCATGTGATCACGTTTTATAATAAAGTGCCTCGCCAGCCAGAAGTAGCTTAATGACTACACAGGCCAACTCATTGCTAGGCGCTCTTTCTTAATGATTGAGTATCTGGTCTATTTTGGAGGACATTTGCAACTCACAAAAAAACAATGACCATTTGCTGACCCATTTCCTCCTCTAACAGTAGTGGCCCGATGCCCACCCCAGAGGCATTGGTGTAAGTATTTAGGAAAGTCTGGGCGTGGAAGAACAGTGCTCTAACAGATGGCCCCTTTCAAGTCCCATAAAGCTGCCTCACACTCGTCAGTCGTAAAATGTCCTGCCATGTTTGGAGAAATTCAAAAGATCATTAGAGTTTTCTATAGAGAATGTTGGGCAACAAACCAGGGAATTCATTTACGGCATAACCTCAACAGCCTGTTTAAGGACCTCATCTTTTTGGTTTTGGTAAGGAAGACTGGAAAATAATATCTGGTATCCCATTTACTAAACAATGGCATCATCACCCCTTTACCGACTATATATGCATCAGGTACTGGACCGCCCGGGTAGGAAATAAGCACTTACAGTGCCAGTGCCACCGGAAAGTATTCATAGCGTTTCACTTTTTCCACATTTTGTTATGGTACAGACGTATTCCAAAATTGATTAAATTCTTTTTTTTTTTTCTCTCAAGATCCTACACACAATACCCCACAATGACAGTGAAAAAAGTTTGTTTAATATTTTCAATATATTTGCAAAACATTAAGAACAGAAATATAAACATGAAGCACCCTTGGCAGCAAATACAGCCTCAAGTATGATGCTACAAGCTAGGCAGTTTGGTTTCGGTTTCAAGTTGGATGAGAAGCATCAGTACACAGCCATCAGACACACTCCAAAATCTTGTAGAAAGCCTTCCCAGAAGAGTGGAAGCTGTTATAGCAGGAAAGGGGGGACTAACTCAATATTAATGATTATGGATTTGAAATGGGATGTCATACAATCTCCTGTAGGTGTAACGTGTAGGGGTCCCAATAATGTAAATAAAAACTTTGACCTACCTACTCTTTCAATTCATGAATCCATCTGAGGCACTGGGTAAAAGGTCAAACCTGGAGATTCAGTTAATATACATTAAATCCATGCAGGTCCGTAATAATCTTTCTTCAGGACTACAACGAGTCACTATTCAAGGCACCCACAACCCCCATCTCTTGCATCACCTCCGGCTCCTTTGTCAACACAACAGAAAGTCTCTCAAGGATTCTACAGATTTTCTGCCAGACACCAGGTTTGTTGCATTTTCCCCACTCCATCATGCATGAACAACTCACACCATTTGTTACTTAGATATTGGAGAAATGTGTTTTTATGTGAATTGAGTGAAGGCATGTGTCACAAGCAAACAGGAAGTGTAGCCAATAGTGCCTCTACATGATGCAAAGTGCACTGATGATAATCTGTTTCAAATCTTTAAAAGTAATTGACATTAAACATTTTACTTTAAAAGACAGGCATTTTATTAGAAATGTGTCAGAATGAGAACATTTTATATTGGATAAAGTGTATTTACTAAAGGTACTAGCAGATATCACTGTCGTGTAAAATGCAGGCTCTTGAAATCAGATTTAACAACAATACCGTCATTAATTAGTGCAGATGTTAAGAAGCTCTGCTCAGTGCTGGGGCTTGAACAGGAAACAAAATCTACTTTTTTAGGTCTTTCCACTGTGTGATACACAATGGTGAGTACTTCTGAATTAACTTATTTTTCAGGAGGAAACTAAAGTAAGATGAATGAAACAGCATTAATTTCATACAGGCAAAGGTTTTGATTGAAATGACAAAGATCGTGATGAGTGTGGGAGACATAGTAGGCTGTGGTGACTCTCTTATCTAAAAAGAGGATGGCGTAAGTGGAGTAGGACCATCGCTCTCGTCTAGGTTGCTGGTTTACTCATTTTCAAACTTGCGGTATGGGTGGTCAGAGTCAGTAATAACACCTGTGAGACCTGGAAAAAGAAAAACAAATGTGAATACAGAGAAAAGGGGAACATGAACACAAAATGATTAGAAGTTGTTGGTACTGGATATAACCAGGGTTTCTATTAGCCGGCTACAGCTAATATCTTGTGGCCAATAAAATAAAAAGCAGGTAGAATGACTGGCTTTTGGCCTAAATAAAAAAGACTCAGGCTACAACAAGATGTGGTAGCAATGTTGACAGAAATTCAGGCATAGTGTGGAATAAAGTTCCACGCAGCTTGAAAAGCAAGTGCATAGACCACTACTCTACCCGGGAGGCTCGTGCTTCACTTAAATCAGAAGTTTAGCAGCATTTTGGTTTTCAACTAAAAAGTTGATGGACAGAGATCCATAAAACATGAACTGTACGTCTCCCCTGCTTGACAAAACTACACCTCAAACTAATTAACAAATCTCTGCTGACATTACCCTAGTTTCAGTATCACAGGAACAACAAAATACTAATCTCTCAAGAGAATTTAAGGAAAGGTGGTATGTGTTTAGAGCTAGGGATATGTGCATACTCCTGACCTCAAGTACTAGAACGTGATTTCCTGTATATCTCTATATCTCCTAATTTCTATTAATCCCAGAGAACCCTCTGCCCTTAGTCACATCGGCTCCCTTCTCCCTGCTGTACCGTCTGGCACACTGAATAAACCACTTCATAATCTTGTTGAACGATTCAGAATCAAGATTACTGGGGACCCAAGTGGACCCACAGTTCTGTAGAGATGTTTAAACATGGGAACCATGTATCGGTACGTACATTTGATCAGGACACAGAACTGCTGAAGTCTTGTACACCGTCTCAGAAGACTTTATTATTAGGTGAACTAAAGCAAGTTTATTGTGGTAAATTATACAAGACTGGTGCATCTTAAGTCTTAGCCTGCTACATAAGTGGTTTGAGGGAGTCCATAGGTTCAGAGGGAGTCCATAGGTTCAGAGGGAGTCCATAGGTTCAGATTGAATATCAAGTTTATAATAATGAGAGAAAAAAGTTGGCTCATAACATTCTAGTGGTATTAACCCCTCTAAAATATTTATTGTAACCCCTATAAAAGTAAAGCCAATACGTACCATACTTCTTGCGTATGTCATCATGCTTCGCCTTTCTCTCTACCTTCCTGTAAGAATAGAGGACAACATGTCTATTTTCCCAATTAATAACAAACACTGAAGAATACAGTAACAAGAGAAGAGAAGAAAAAACACAATAACAGTCAAATAAGCCATATATATTGTTACAATGTGAAGTCAGACCAGCTTGTCATTAGAGACATTCATCTTTTCTCAAACCCACAGAGGCAATCAGACATTTCCAAGTTGAAAACATTTAGCAAACACCCTTTTGTATATTAATATATTTTGTTAATCGAGACCCGATGTGTGTTATGGTGTTCCCTTAATTTGTTTGGAGAAGTGTATATATAAAAGTGAAAAATCTTGAATGTAAATTATATCATGTTGAAAACAAAATGACATAACAAGGGTCAAAATATCCTTTATAATTCAGATTTAAAACATCTGAATTATAAAGGATATTTTTTTAAGTTAGTAGAGATGCTGACTAATGCTAAATATATACATATGCATAAATAAACATTTACTGTATAGAGTAATTTTAACTGAGTATTAGCCTTGTGTATAATTCACAAGTTGTAGGGGGAGTAAAAACAACGTCCCCATTATGAATCACGTTTTACATTTCTCATGCTAAAAAAGACAACCCTAACTAAATGGCCTTCGATTCCCATGGTAATTAAAACAGGCCTGGATGGGTTAAAAAAAAACCTGTTTGGGTGGGATATGCATCAACGCATCATGGAGCAGGTTAGGTACACAGTGATTTAAAAATTGAGGCTGTGGATGCCATTTATTGGACAATAACTAGTCAGCCATACTTCTTTTAAAAAAACAATACCAATTATCTGTTAGTGTTGGGTAACCTAAAAAGTATTAGCAGTGCTTCTTTCTTTCTGGTGATGGCGAAGTCTAGGGCGGGTTTTGTGTATACACGAACCCAGTCACAGAGCATATAATCCAGGTTAAGTGTGGCTTTTGAGAGTCCTTACCGTTCTTCAGAGCGCTGTCTGATCTCTTCTCTCTTCCGGACAAACCTCTCCTCATCTCTGTCAGCACTGGTGGGACAAAGTCAACATCGGTTACTTTAAAACTATACAGTTACATATCAGAATATCATGTGCAAATTGGCTCCACCAGTACCATAACTATTACTAGCTATTAGGCATCACAGACAAAGTGGGTAGTAGCCCTATCCACCCAGCTGCATTACAAACC
This sequence comes from Novumbra hubbsi, assembly GCA_016801125.1. NCBI lineage: Eukaryota > Metazoa > Chordata > Actinopteri > Esociformes > Umbridae > Novumbra > Novumbra hubbsi. Next base: position 22,233 of record JACXGK010003554.1, on the reverse strand, counting down.
TGAGAAAATTCCAGAACACAGAAACTGATCTACCAACACTACAAGATATGGGAAGTAGCCTATAAGCAATCAGAATTGCTTTATAAAAGGTTAAGCCAGAGAGCAAAGATAGTGCAAGTCATGACTAAATCTAGAATAATCTCATGTTGCACATAACACTAAATATAAGTAATATCAGCAGAGACGTGGCAATGCAGGTTTTCCGGATCTAGCCATTCCTTTGCCATTCTATGCAAGCAATCCCATATTAATGAACAAGACAAATACGTAACGTCACATCCTGTCTCACCCCTGACGTCTCTTGCAGCAACGGCAGCAGCAGCAGCAACAGCAGACTGCAATGCTGATGAGGATGGTCCCGCCCACCACTGCCATGGCGATGATCAAGGCCTCAAAGTTCACTGGAACCCAAAAGGTAAAGATGCCCTACATTTACTTAAATCACACAATCAGTTTTTACAATAGCAGGGTCTACATTTACAAATCAAAATATCAATAAATACCACCAAACATTAACAAAATATTATAAGAAACACCAGGATTAAGTCACGATTGATTAATTCACGGTCAGGTTACGATGAGGTGCATTTAGGGGGTGTTTGTTTTAAGATGAGATTACACTGAAGATTCACAACAATACAAGTTAAACAACCGGCAAAAAACTGTGGTCTGCAACACTAAAACCTGCTAGTTTACGGCCCCTGCGACTGTAACGTGTGTTGTAACTCTTCTTCCTTTAAGTGTTTCTGTTGTGCAGATGGGCGCTGCCTTGATGGGAACGGGGTGTCAGGGCGTGTCGGGGTGAGTATCATCTATAACATTTCACCCACACCGGTGTTGTTTACCATGGCAACTCTGGAACATGGATGCTCTCTTTCTTGGCATTACACGTGGAAGAATTTATTTTCCCCTTAAAACGCGTTGTTATCGCAGTGGTTACACATTTACAAAAGGGATATTCCACTGTCGGACTTCCCCGGAAAGCAACTTGTCATCCACAAGCACATCAAAACACGGCAATACAATGTTGCCAAACATATGAACCCAAACTAACCAATCAACACAATAAAACATAAATTATATTCTACAACAAGACACCTGCCATCTGACAAGCGGATCCCATCAGCCTGCTTGACTTCAGATAAAACAACGCTGCAACTTTTCTCTACAGCGTTATAAATCGGTCTTGTCGTGAACTTTAAAGTCTTCATCAAACATTAACATAATTCATCATTAATTACTCTATGAATAAAAGCAACATAGAAAACATAGAACATGAAAGACAGGGTTTCCGCAGGTCCTTAAAAAGTATTCATTTAATTTATTTATATAAAAGTACTTCAAGTGTTCAATTGTTTTTTTCCTATTTTTAAAAGTCTTAAAAATCATGTTTGCAGATTTTTGCTCTGCTCGCACGCAGAGGAACCACGATTTAATTCATACTGTTAACTGTCAACAAGACACTTGTGACAATTGGCTGCTTATCTCCTAACACAGTTGTTCGTAACGTAGAGAGCTAGCTAATACCACACTAGACCATTTATCAAGCTACATAGTAGAGATTGGCTGCTAATCTTCCTGCAGGAATCATGGGAAAGTGCAAATTCAATCAGAAGTGGATGAACAACCTCAACTTTGCTTTGTGGTTGAAATCTGTTGAAGGGAAAGAAAATGAAGCCCAATGCGTTGTGTTTGTCGTCAGATTATTATTATTTTTTTTTTAACTTGGCAGAATGGGAATTACATTTGTGGAATCCCTTATGAAGAGTGCAAAAAATAAAAACAATAGAATTGCTGCGAAAAGCCTCCAGAAAACGCCGTTTTTTTATCAGTTCTCTTTGGTCGTAACACTGACAACTGTCCAACGAGGTACAGCCAGTAACGTAATCGTCAGCAGTATGCTTATTGCTCTAACAACAATGGGTACTTCAGTCGAATTAGTGTACTTATGTTATTTTGGTTCAGGTGTGAAATTGGTCTTACATTGAATTTGATGGGGTATTACAAAAGCAACATCAAATGAACAGCACAATATAATGGCTTTGTGACTTCTTCAACCAATGCACAACTTCCAATGGGTTTAATGTGTTTTTTTAAGTAAGGTGATGAAACGATCATGTCTTGTTTAATTAAGATTAGAATGTTAAATTGCTAACGGTTTCTGATTGGATGCGGTTTGCGATTCCTAATTAAAGTTAGGATGTTACATTTCTAGCCATTCTGATTAGATGCTGTTACCTAATTTAAGCTGATGAGGTGAAGAGGTGCTTCCGCCTATCCTATCAGTTTCCCAGATATTTGCTTACTGCATACACGTGTTGTCTACATTTACCACATTAAAATATTTTCAAATATATTGAGGTTAATAGGCAACATTGAAGGTTTGGTCACATTCTTTCAAAAGTTTAATCCAATAATGTACATTTCCCCACCATATGCCAAGTTAAACGTTGTTTGTCAGTGCGTCCAATCGCCCACAGAAGTAGTGTATCCACAGGAGCCCAGGACATCCAAATCTTGTGTTTTTACCTGTAGCATTATCTAACATCAGCCAGCCAGACCGCTGATAAAACTGTGGGTTGCACTAGCAAAGGCTTTCCTCACAAACGAAGGATAGGTGCATGCTCGTCACGCTCACCAGGGTCTGGACCTGACTGCTTGGACTTGGAAAATGCTGAACTTCGATTATCCACTTTCACACTGATTTTGTGCTCTTCACAGATGAATCCTGGATTCAGCATTGTTTGAGAAGTGGTTTGCTGATGTGAATGTTTTGAACAGTGCCTAGCAGTGGCTATAGGGTCATGCGCGGGTATAAACTACAGAAATCAACAGATTTTTGTCAAAAGCAAATTGAATACAGAGAAACTCTAACAAGAACCTATCACTGTTGTATCAATTATCTAGTAAAGAGAAGTGAGACAACACTCCAAAGGCCACAAAAAATGGTGTGATCTACTCTATGAAAAATCTCTTTTTTGCAAGATGAGGAAAATGGCAGTATCAGCAAATACGGTCTGATCTGCTTATTTAATGGTATTGTTGATCAACATATCATAACAGTCATGTGAAATCAATAGACTAGGGCCTAATTACTATTTAGAATGAGTGATGTCTTTGCATAAACTGTAAACCCATTAGTGATTAAACAAGATTAAAAAAGGATTGCTCACAATGTGCTCACAATGTGGACTCTTTTTGCTTTACATATAGAAGTTCAGATTTTAGCATGCCAGACATTGAGGATTATTTAATAAGTCTGAACAGTACCAACCTATACCAATCTCAGCTTGGCGCTCAGTACGCAGGTCAACAATACACTTATGTTAGACAATTCTGCCATCTGCTGGTGTGTCTCTATCATTACAAGTAAGGCATGACAATGATTTTAGTGCTATTTGCTTTATACATAAAAAATGTGTCTTTACTCATTGTAAATTGATCAATGTTTGGGAGATTTATATGACAACAGATTGCTTGGCCACAACAGTTCAAGCCTCAACATTTTATGCATTGCATCCAGAAAAATAACTAGATTCAATGTAGAAAAATGTGACGTTTCAATGATGTAACCCAACCGATTTGGTTAGCATTTTTAACATTGAAAGGGTTTTCTTAACAAAAGGCAGGAGGCAAGACAAGGCAATTGGGGTGTACAAAGACAGGTGAGCGCAGAGGTCTTTTCTCTTTGAAAAAATAAGTTTATCAATTTCGTGATCAGTATGGCCTTGATGTGTTTTGTCCCGTTTTTAAAATAAAAGAATTAAATTACAATGATCCCTTTGGGTTCTTTAGACTTAAGTCCTACACATACATTTTTTATGTGTAATTTAGAGATGATTTCGAAACCCCAAAATAATGAACATTTATTGATTTGTTACTCGCTAAAAAAGCTATGTGCATTATCTAGCTGCATTGCTCTGGACATATGCTTGCTAGAGTTTGAGAAAAACTCTACACAAAATGACTGGATATTCCCATTCCAAGTGTACCTGAATAAAGTTGACAGACCAACAGGCAGGACAACTACTAACTAGAAAGTGTGATACTCTTTGTTTGGGCGAAGGGACTGGAGCCACGTGCATGTGGTGAGTATATGAAGAAAGGGTGCTTCTTCTAACCCAATCATAACAACTGTTTGGGACAAAGAAGGAGGGAAGTGGCATAATATAAAAATAGCAGATCTGCAAATACAGAGTCAAAATCACTCTGAAACCGTTTGAAATGCTGGTACATACACACCAACAGTATTCAAGCTAAAAAAAGAGGTGTGTCAACCTAATAATAATTTGTGGAATTGAATACTATTTATCTTCTGAATCATAGCCAAGATAAAACCAAAGTCAACACAGAATCCCAGATTTTGATTGTTAGTTTTAAAATACAAAAAAATAATTACAGTAAACGCCAATGTATCCTTTGTAATCCGTTAATGAAAAAACTGCTCAGAGATTGGAATGCTTTTGCAGGGCACTAATCAATAAGCAGGTAAGTTAGATGGCCTTACCCCAACATACTCCCCATCGTGCCTGTGACAGTTGACAAACTGCTGGTGGAGGCAGAATGTAGCTTGCTGGGTAATCTGTGCATGTGCTGTTGGTCATGCACCACAGGCACTGAGAAAAAGCAAGAAACACATCACAAGCAAACTATTTATATTCTCCAACAAAAATGTTAGAGCATATGGGAGCACATGTTACTTATGCTTAGGCTTATCAGGAAGAATACTCTGAAATCTCATGGAAATAAAAAAGCAGAAATGGACAAATGTTGGTTAGACATTGGTGGATGGTGATATTCTTACCTTTGTGTTTTTAAGGCATGAGTCACACGTTGAGAAGGATTTGCAAACTGTAATTAAAGGAAATTGGAATTCATTGCATTGAAAATTAAAAGAATGAAATGCAAAACACAAGGAATTCACATTTATCAACAACTTAACGACATCATTATTTTTTAGGTTAGTTGCCAACAAAGGAATTGCCTCCTTATTCAGATAGTTACTTGTCCATCCATAGTTTGGCATCAATAGATATAATGTGCTCTGGTGGTCTTAGAATGTCAGGCTATGGTAGTAGTCTGGGGCAATAAACTGGGTTACCAACATAACAGCATAGACTCAACAACGAATGAAATACACCTCTCAAATCACACATGTCAGGTACAGACTGATATTCTGCAAAAGGTACACGGATTGGACAGTGGTAGTAATTTTCTCTGAAGAATCCCATTTCCGATTGTTTGGGGCATCCGGAAAAAAGCTTGGCCGGAGAAGAAAAGGTGAGAGCTACCATGTGTCATGCCAACAGTGAAGCACCCGGAGACCATTAGGATTTGGGGTTGATTCTCAGCCAAGGGAGAGGGCTCACTCACAAATTTGCATAAGAACATAGCCATGAATAAAGAATGGTAGCAAAACTTCGTCCAACCATCCAAGAACATTTCGGAGACAAACACTGCCTTTTTCAACATGATGGAGCACCTTGCCATGAGGCAAATGTGATTACTAAGTGTTTTTCGAAACAAAACATCAACATTTTGGGTCCATTGCCAGGAAACTCCCCAGACCTTCTTCCCATTGAGAACTTGTGGTCATTCCTCAGGAGGCAATGGACAAACACAAATTCTAACTCTAAGCATCCAGTATGCAAGAATGGGCTTCCATCAGTCAGGATGGGGTCCAAAAAGTAATTGACAGCATGCCAGGGCGCATTACAGAGGTCTTGTAGAAGGGTCATTATTGCAAATATTGACTCTTTGCATGTACTTGATGTAATTGCCTATAATAGCCTTTCAAACTTAGAAAATGCTTGTAATTATACTTCAGTATACCATAGTAACATCTGACAAAAATATCAAAAAACACTGCAGCAGCTAACCTTTTGTAAACCAATGCTTGTAACATTCTCAAAACTTTTGGCCACGGCTGTAGATTTAAACTCACAACAAAAATAGAAAGTAAACAATAGAAATCACATCCAACGTGGATAAGGGCATCGGTGAGCTCCTGGAAAGTCTATAGCACTAAGTCCAAGTGGTTCTCAATTGAAATCAGGCCTGGGGAAACTGAGGGCGAGTCAATGGTATCAATAGATTTGTGATCCAGTAACTGCATACACAATCTGGCCACATGCGGCCAGGCATTGTCCTGCGCAAGTGGCCCCAGCGGCCACTGCACCAGTGAGAGGTCTGACCAGGGTTTTTAGGATTTCATTCCGGTACCTAACAGCAGTTAGGGGACCATTGGCTGGCACCTGGAGGTCTGTGTGACCCTCCAAGGATATGCCTCCCAAGGCCATAACTGAACCACCACTAATCTGGCCATGCTGGATGATGGTGCAGGCAGCTTAACGTTCACCATGACGTCTCCGACTCATGTCAGTCACATGTGCTTTTAATGTTAGGTTTATTTGAACAGTGAGAGAAATCCAGAAAAACGCATTTCAAATAAGTTATAAATTGATTTGCTTTTTACACAGTAAAATAAGCATTTGACCCCTTTGCAAAACATGATTTAGTACTTGGTGGCAAAACCCATTTTGGCAATCACCAAGATCAGATACTTATAGTTCGCCACCAGGTTTGCACACATCTCAGGATGTATTTTGTCCCACTCCTCTTTGCAGATCCTCTCCAAGTCATTAAGGTTTCGAGGCTGACGTTTGTCAACTAGAAACTTCAGCTCCCTCCATTCAGCTCCCTCCATTTTCTATGGGATTAAGGTCTGGAGACTGGGTAGGCCACTCCAGGACCTTAATGTGCTTCTTCTTGAGCCCCTACTTTGTTGCCTTGGCCCTGTGTTTCATTGTCATGATCCATTTTCAATGCCCTGGCTAAGGGAAGTAGGCCCTCACCCAAGATTTGACAGTACATGGCCCCATCCATCGACCCTTTGATGTGGTGAAGTTTTCCTGTCCCCTTAGCAGAAAAACACTTCCAGAGCATAATGTTTCCACCTCCATGTTTGATGGTGGGGGTGGTGTTCTTGAGGTCATAGGCAGGATTCCTACTCCTCCAAACACGGCGAGTTGAGCTGATGCCGAAGAGCTCGATCTGACCACAATACTTTCACCGAGTTCACTCTGAATGATTCAGATGTTCATTAGCAAACATCAGACAGGCCTGTACATGTGCTTTCTTGAGCAGGGGGACATTGCGGGCGCTGCAGGATGTTAGTCCGGCGTAGTGTGTTACCAATTTTTTTCTTGGTGATTATGGTCCAAGCTGCAATCTACAATCTTGTCCCTGACACCCTTGGACAGCTCTTTGGTCGTGGCCATGGTGGAGTTTAGAATCTGATTTATTGCTTCTGTGGACATGTGTCTTTTATACAGGTAACAAGCTGAGATTAGGAGCACTCCCTTTACTGATAATTTCTTTGTCAGTAGGCAAACGTACGAAATAATTTCAACGTTTTTTTCTTCTCCACTGTAACAGCCTGTCTGCTGGGCTCTCCTCCATGCTCTTGAGACTGTACTGGGTGACCCAGCCAACCTTGCAGCAGTACATATCTATGTGCCATCCTGGAAGATCTGGACTAACTGTGCAACCTGAATGGTTCTGCCTCATTCTACCAGTAGTGACATGACCACTAACAAAACTATTCAGTCAGGAAAGATGAGGAGAGACCAACTGTCTGTGGCCACCACCTTTTTGGCGGTTGTCTTGGTGTGGCCTCTCCAGTGCACCTGTTGTCACTTTCATTTGCACCAGAACAGCTGACATTGATTCACAATCGCTTATGCTTCCTAACGGGACCGATTGATCTCATTGAAGTTTAACTAACTTGAAGGTAGTACTGTGATGATTTTGTGTTTCCTTAATTTGTTTTAGGTAGAGTACATAAAGCTTGTCAATAGCATATTAATCAGAGTTCATTAGACTTTTGATAATGTATAAAACTGCATATCAAATGACCATGCTAGGTTGTAGGATAATATGTCTCATTGTGTATTTTTCACAAAATTAGAAGATTTCGCCACAATGTTGTGTAAAAAACTATGGAATAAACTTGTTTATTGAGGCCTATGTAAGAGCATGCAAGCAATGATATTGTATATCGAATTAGAAATCCCACACAGTAAACAGATCTTTTACTTAAGTACTTTAGACAAGGGCTTCTTTATCAATATATCACTTAAAGCAACATAATTTAGATAATAAACAGTACAATTATTAACACTGTATAATCAAAATAATAAAAGTATTTTATCAATATGCCTATAGACCTAATACCTCAACAAACATAGTTGAGTTCCATGCCAGGAACACAGGCATGTTAAACAGTTTTGTTTCAGGGAAGACCAGCCAGAGTTCATCACTCGATGTGCTGAAAAGCCAAACAAATGCCGTAATTGTAGCACAAATTCAGTCATTTTCATGCCAATTACACCATCAGTGGAACATATTTCTAATTGTCTCTTGACCAAGCTAGTGGATGAGCCGTACAGGCAAATGGCTGTTCCTGCAGATAACGTGTTAGCACACACTGTGCCTTAGCACCTTCCGATTAACTATAGTGAACTGAAACTCTATTTCTATCTCATCATGGGCTTTTGTTGTTTACTGTAATAGCAGTCAGTTAATTATTTCCACCATAGAACACATGAAAATTAAAAATAACTTTTTTCTAACAATAGCCAAGTTATTCACTGTTAAAATAAGTGGCAAATGTTGCATGCTGCAATGAGCAACAGCAATACATAAAATGAAGTAGACCAGGCGTATTCTGCGTAATCCCCACATCTCACCTCTACTGCTGTGTAAATGGAACTGAAAGTGTGTTTAAATTCCGACAGATTTTCTCAAGTGCAAAAATTATTCATTTATATATTCAAAAGCAGAGATTCATAATACGCAGTTTATTATAATATTTGTTAAAAAAGAACGAACCGTTCAAAATTCGTACCTCACTAACAGAGAGATCATGCAGGTACCTCACTAACAGACAGATCACACAGGAGTGAAGCGTCTCGATGTGATCAGTGACAAAACAAATGTAATGCTGAGTTTGTTATGAATCCTCGTCAATTTTTTATTTCTGACTGACAGAAAACGCACAAACTATTTCGGGTGTACTTTGTGCTGGCTTTGATAAGTATGTTTGTCAAATATGGAAAATCTTATTTTGTAAACGAAACACTCATTTATTCAGTGAAATACGGAACGATTCCTTATTTTAGGGCACGGGCAACACAAAACGTCCGCCATCTTTAAAATGTTTTGGATAATAAACTACTAAGACTGGCAGTAATTACTGTAGCGCTTGGACCTCTAGAGCAAATCTGCTTGAAATAAATAGCCGTGATTGCCTTGAGGACGTTTATGTGCACAATTGAGCACGTCGAAGAAAATCTCCGATTATTAAAATTGAAAACATTTTTAAATAAAGATGACGATTTGCTAAAATCTATGCTAACTATACTGAGTATAGAGTGTACCACGCCTGACCGCAAGTAATAATGACAAGGTTGATTGATTACGGATGATTACGCAATTCAGTTTCTAGTTGGGGAACCCTCGAGACCTTTTAGGCAACGTTTTATATAAATACAGTGAACTAAAAGAATGTACACCAAAACAAGTAAGTAAAAATAAACCGAATCACGATGTGGGTTAATTTATCAAAACAAGGAAAGGGTCTTACGAATCGATGGCTTTGGCAAAGTGGTCTGACATCCTGCTTGAGAAACGAGAAAACAGCCCACAGCAACAAAAACAAACATTTTCATTGAGCTCAGTATTCCTGTCTCTCTTTTATTCATCTTATGCTACTGTTCTAAATTAACCTATTGTTACTTTTGTTTTCTAAAGCAAGCAAAAACGAAACTTCCAAACGTGTGTGTAAATTATTTTACACAAACTATGGAGCTGCCTAATACATCAAGTTAGTTCCTGGTTAATACTTCGCTCTTCCTTTTTTTCTTCAACAGTATAACATTTGGTTTATGGTGCATGTCGCCTCCTACAGTACTGGGGTGTACATCACAGTATCCCCCAGTAATTACATCCAAATCTGTACACCGTGTCCTATATCGTAATAACGCAATAAATACTAAACCCTCCCTCCCCACCTACCAATCCCAACCCCTCCTAGGTTACAGACCAAAACACAACTTACCCCTACACAGGTTCCGGAGCTTGAGAGTGGTCCTCTTGAGAGACAATATGCTTGGTAAAGTCACTGCCGTTGACACAAATGTTGTCCAGCGTCTGTGTTTTCTTTCTGCTGATTCTGGGATGAAATGTTGATCCTGTGTGCTATAAATGATACAAAATAAAGTTTCTCAACAATCAGGGTCCCTTCTTCCTTAATCTGTTGCACTAAAGTCTTGGTTTCTTTAATTTGCGAGTCTATTCTTCTGCCTTAATTTGCAAAATGATGCAAAAAATACATTTCTAAATAAGAAGTTTCAAAGTTTTACAGGATTTCAATCGCTCCTACAATGGAAATGCATTGATTATAAAATCTTTCTTTTTCGGGGGAGGGTGGGTAGAAATGTGCACCTTTTGTTTTGTCAAAAACAAGATATTGCAACTTTCCAATAACTTTTTAAACATAATGTTTTCAAACAATCGGTCCATAATCTTCCATTTGTAATGTTGTGGCATACTTATTGTTGGAGGTTTTGAAATATATTGTTCTGTCAAGGTTCAAATTTAGAATAAATAAAGTGTTCATTATTTACCTACTTTTCATGTTTTGTAATTTGTTATAGTTTCTATTGTAGGATCCATCAAGTGGAGACAGACAACAGCTGGGCACTCATCCAGTGTTCTTCTGCCATTTAACAAAGAAAACATCACTTCCTACTTGGAGAGAGCACACAAGTTGGTCACTAAATTAATAAGTCAGAGTGACATGTAGTACACAGGGCTACACCTTTGCTCTGCACACATCCTGAAGGCAGTTTCTCTGGATTTTGGAAAGAAACACAATGACAATGCAGCACTGGAAATCTTCAGACACCTGTGCCATTTTCACAGCTACTGAGGTGACCAATGTGGTTGATTAGAGCATATCTGTGCTTAATGGAAACAAGAACAGGCAGATGATTTCTATTCTTAACCAGCATTTTCCCGATCAGGAGTGTATCCTATTACCAGTATCATGTATGACAAACCGATATGAGTACAAATACGAGTATGACACACCAATTTCGTCTGAAGGTCCAAAAGTGTAGTATTATTGGTTGGATTCTCTAATAAGTGTTGGGTCCATGTGTTAGTAAATTAGATCATAACTAAAACATAGAGCTGCAATCTCTCTCTCTGTCAACCTCACTAGAAAGTATATTCGAGGGTGCAAACACCTGCAAGTTGCAGATTGTTTTGTCACCAGAACTAATGCTGCTTGGATAACTGTTATTTCATGACATATCTTTGGTACCGTTCATGTTTATGTAGTCTGTCCATGGGAGATTAGTACATCAGAGGATGACAAAGCACATACTGAAACTGTATGTTGCAGCACATGGACGGGTGATCACTTCAGCCACAAGATGGTAGCACAGTTCTATTACTCTGGCCCTGATGAGGGAAGCAATAGAGCATTGGCGTTGTTAAAGACTTACTACCAAAGCTTCTGTTTTTTTGCAACAACAGGTCGGAGGTTAAGTCTATATTAAATTAGAAAGACTGGTCACATTCATGATACCTACAAGATAAATGCTAAAGCCAACTACGGTAATATAGGGGAGACTTTTCACACTGTAACAGTTACAGGGAACACATACATCACAATGGTATAACTGTCATACCAAATGACAGAATTCCTGGGTACATATTTTGTTTTAATATCATCTTCATGTCTTATTTCATTTAGGAGTTGTAGACTTAGAGTGTGCATTTTGCCCCATCAACAGGTAAGTTGTCACACTACATCAATGGATTACAAACACACGACAATGCAACTAATTAATTGTGAATGTTGATTTTAATTTCAAAGCCAAATTTCTATTAATTAATGAACTCAGAATAAATACAATCATGCTTATAGTCAAATCATGCTTTTCAATCAAATCAATAATGCAGGCAGAGCACACATCAAATAAGTGGCACAACCACTTTACTCTGGCACGTAGATACACAGTAACTGTTGAAATCGGAATGTAATGTAATGCAGAGAACTTGCTAGAATGCTTAAAGTCTTAACAAAACAGATGAAGTGTTTAAACAGCATGCTGTCTGACTTTCAACTTCTTCTCTGGTAACCTTTTGATAATTCAGAATCAGAGTATGGTAGTTTATGTCAATATCCTAGCTGTACTCCTATAGTCACACAAACTAGCTATTTGTTTTTTGTGATAGAGGCTCTATTGTTGCTAGTAAGAGCAGCGTGACAACTTACCCATGTGAAATATACCCCGCTCTCCTCTACTGTAGTGCCTAAAACTGGAAATGCTACACTACATTGTGGCCAATTAGCTGTCAATTGCAAAGTAATAACATGATGTAAGGAATTACCACTGTGATGTCTATAAATAACAGATCTGCAAGTGAAATGCATTGCTGGCTTCATACATAAATAGTTGGGGGAACAAAATTCCCCAACTAAGACAGCAGTAATGGGAAGTAAGGTCTTGTAGGCAGGGTGAAACAGGGTAATTTCAGACTGGCCAGTAAGCCTTGGTAATATGCAAAGTTGCAGAGTCTGAAACAGACTAGATTCTCTAGTAATCAGAGTTTAGAGCAGAAGAAACCGTCCTTTCTGTCTTCCTCGTTCCTCTTCCGCCTCTCTTTACTCCCGCTGTCTCTCTCCCTCTCCTTTAGCTCAGTGGTGTGTTTCGAAGAGATAAGACCCTTGCTCATTTCACACATGAGTAGAGGGGAGTTTGGGGGTGGTTTCTGTGTGTTTGTGTGTGTGTTAAGAGAGAGGAAGAGGGAGAGTGTGAAAGTGGACCCTGACTTCTGACTGAATCCCAGCCTTTCCATCCTTTCCCATTTTCCCTTCTCTCCCATCAAAGGGGATGATTTCTGCTCCCCTTGGGTAGGTGTTGTTCACCAGCCAAATCTTTCAGATGGTGGGGACCCATTTCTGTCAGTCTGTGGCTTACACTGATTCACGGTACTCCACACACATGAGATCAGACCAACATTTCTACTAAGGATAATTACGTGCATTCTGAGCAATGTAAGATGGTTTGTAGCATTTCTTTTTTTCAAATGTCATTGTTGGTGCATAGAATTTTGGCTATCTATTGATATGTTTCTGAATGCTGGCTGTTGTTGCCAGAATTTTGCTAAATTTGCTGACCAGCAACATAACCTATCAGAGGAACTAGCAGCTAGCTAGCTGCATAACCGCATTTTGGATGATGACCCCAATAAGTCATTATGTCACAGACTTCCGGTGTATTCTGGTTGATGGAAACAATGAAAAAGTTAGGCGAATGCCTTGAATTTACAGGTTTATTCTGTGCTCTTCTACCAAATGGTCAGTTTCAGTTGAAGGGAACATGGTAGTTGAGGTGTCCATGACTGGCAGATTCATGCCATCCACATGTTTCCAGTGATTTGCTATATCCTGGAGAGGTCTGTCAACCAGGACAAAGACTAGGAATTATTGGCCCAAGTATGCCACACCACTGGGTATTTCTGGACAGAACAATTGCCCTGGAAACACACCTTATGGTGGTGATCAGTTATGAAACTGCTGGTCCATGGGATCAAGCTTGGTCTTACACCAAGGTCGAGGAGGCACTGCACAGGTGTTGCATGGTCTACAGCGTTGGAAGTCTAGGCAAAATTGGTTCTAATCAGTGAGCCAGGAAACTTTGTACATAAAATCCATAAGACTGACCCGATAATGGGCTGTGGAACAGCTTCGTTGACAAGCAAACTCCATTGGGTCCAGTTTTAGAGTAATGTCCCTCAGGATCCAGTCTGTATAAAAGCCTGTATATCAACCCTGTTTTTGCTTGCTCTCTGATAGTTTCAGGCTTGTGATAACGGCTATGTTGAAAAGAGCTTTAAAAATATATGTAATTGTTTGACTGTTCTGTTGTGGTAGTGTTGTGGAGGCACAGTTCTTCAGTGTTTTAACAGTTTTTCAAATTTTCTTAAGGAAATACATTGCAGGTGAATATCTTATTTACATATTAGTCAGATTTTCCTCTTTTAAGTGGTTTCTCAAGGTCTTAGATTTCTGTCCAAGCTACATTTATTTTATGTATAAAAATTTATGGAACTGTTCTTAAATCTTATCCTCATTTAAGGGGCGTGCTTATCTGCTATGGAGTTAAACATGCTAGTAAAATACTCTCGCACTAGTTTGGCCATTGTAATAGCTGAAATGCATTGAAGATCACTTTGGTAGAGGCTTCAAACATTTATTTAAGTGATAAAACATGGTTTGGCCTTTGAAATTCTGACTTGAAGAGTAAAGGATGGGAAATTACCACCACCAAATACAATGCATCATGATGAATTGTTTCACAACAGCAAATTGTATTATATGTAACATCTCCCACACACTATGCTCCCAGAATTTCATGATGATTACAGATTTTCTTTCTTCTCTTGCTTCCTTTACATTTTTGCCTTTCTTTTTTAAACACCCTTGGCTCCAGCGTTTTTTATCCATAATCCAGAAGGAAAATACTACAACACTATAAATGTCACTTTAACTTAGTTGAGCAATGCCAAGCTAGGTTTAATGAAATGGACCATTGTCTCACAATTTTTTAAACAGCAAATTCATTTTGATTGGACTACGTTTACGTATCAGAATGCTTTCAATCTAACCCTAATAATCTGAAGCATTGTTATAGCCTAAAAGTTGTATGTGTTCATAATACTTTTACATTAAGTAATTTAGCAAATGCCTTGTTTTATTTTAAAGGAACTTACATGTGAGGCTCAGAACACTCTTACCATACAACACAGCTCTAAAAACATTATACATAATATTAAGTAGATCTAATATCTAACACATGTTGGTAGTTAGATGTTATATAGTGGTATATATTGTAGAGGGAACCTGGTATAGGTTGAGGTGGAGTCGAGGATCACTGGTATTGGTTATGATGAAGGCCTGGTAGTAAGCAAGCACTTTATGGGTTGAAGGGAGCACAAATTCAAGCTCTATTTGTCTATCTACATTTTGAATTAACAGTAAATGGTCCCAGGTGCATTGGACAAGTAGGGTCCTTAGGAAATCTTGCAGTCTGACTCCATTATTGCTCAGAGGCCCCTTGTCGCGGTGTGTGATAGAACCATTCGCAGACATTTTTTAAAGAAACTGTGAATTTAATACTACACAAGACAAACAAAACATGAACTGTACATGAAAAGTAAAAGTGCTGGATTAAACAGCAAAACGTACATCTAACTAAACAACAAACACACTGTGAACACTTACAGATAAAACAGGTAGCGTATCCACAGAACAATGACAATAAACAAGACAGGACCGTGAACGTTGTGTGAAGAAACACACAATAAACCATTAATTCGAATATCTAGTTTGTCTTGACATGTATTCTGGCCAAGAGCCTGTATGAAATGACATGAGACAAATTAAAAATGTCTAACACGATAAAAAAAAAATCATACCCAATGAGATTTTCCGATATTGTCTAAAATATTTAAAACACTTGTTTGTGACACAAAAACTTACCCAGGGAATTATTAGGATTTACTGGCAAAGCCTTTGTTGCTCACTCCAGGTTGTAAATTATGGTTTACAGCTGAATCTGTAATGTATGTGTGGTGGTTTAGAAATGATTGTAAATTACTTTTTTTTGTGAGATGGTACAGTGTCAGGATGTGTTCATGAGTTTACTTACCTTTAAAATGCCCAGGAGAGCAAGGCTGTTGAGTGGACTGTTCTTTCTGAGATAGAGACAAAAACACAGATTTAAGCAGGCGCCTGATATTTGCACTAATTCGTTTAGCATTTGAAAATACTAACCATCAGCTTAATGATTTGCTGGGTTTTTATTCATATTATTTTTAAATATGCTGTTACAGTAATGTCTTCACTTTTGTTGTGGCTTCTATTTTCGATTATTTCCTGTATCTGCATTAGTATGTAGATCACCTACAGCAGGTTTGAAATTAACAGGATTTATCAGGATTCTAATCTAGCCAGTGGTAAAATTGGGTTTTGGACAGAGGTGGGGGCTGACCTTTAGAGAAGGATAGATTACTATAAGATATTTACATAATGGTGGCCATAAACATGGAAAAATATATTTTTTCAACGCATTTTAGTGTACTATACATGAGTCATCAGCCAAATATTTTTTATGAAACACTTCTTTGCTGCCCTTCTTGACACCAGGCCACCCTCCTAAAGTCTTTGCCTCACAGTGCGTGCAGATGCACTCACATCTGCTTGCTGCCATTCCTGAGCAAACTCTGCCTGGTGGTGCCCCGATCCCGCAGCTAAATCAACTTTGGTCCTGGCCCTTGCTGGACTTTCTTTGGTGCCCTGAAGCCTTCTTCAGAATAATTGAACCTCTTTCCTTGAAGTTCTTGATGATCCAATAAATGTAAGATTCATGTGCAATCTTACAAGCAGCAATATCCTTGCCTGTTTTTTGTGTGCAAAGCAATGATGATTGCACGTAACCATGCTTAACAGAGGAAGAACAAGGATTTCAAGCCCCTCCCTCCTTTTAACGTGTCCAGCCTGTTATTCTAACTTAATCAGTGTGACAGAGTGATCTCCAGCCTTGTCCTTGTCAACACTCTCACCTGTATTAACAAGAGGATCACTGACATGATGTCAGCTGGTCCTTTTGTGGCTGGGCTGAAATGCAGTGGAAATGTTTTTTGGGGGATTAAGTGCATTTTTATGGCAAAGAGGGACTTGGCAATTAATTGCAATTGAACTGATCACTCTTCATTACATTCTGTAGTATATGCAAATTGCCATATTAAAAACTAAGGCAGCATAGTTTATAAAAATGACTATTTGTGTAATTCTAAAATCCTTTGACCATGGCTGTTGTCACGGTTGCGGTGGGGTGCAGAACCATACGCAGACATTTTAAAGTAAATGGTGATTTAATCCAATAACACGAAAACAAACTACACGGACTGTACACGTAAATGAAAGGTCCTAACGAACATAAAACGAAGTACAAAGAAACATGTAGCGTATTCACTGAAATGGAACTAAAACAGCGACAAACCGTGAGCGTTGTGAAACACAAACAATAAACCACACCGAGTGCGGTGAAAACCCAGCCTAAGTAGGCTCCCCAATCAGAGGCAACTGAACACAGCTGCTCTGACTGGGGAGCCCACAGCGGCATAGAGAAGGCAAGAGGCCTTCCTGTGCGACAGGCCCTGACTGTGAGCCCAAGGCCACAGAGATGGCTAGAGGCCCACAGCCAGGACATGACAGCTGTTTACATCATACCCATTAACTAAGTAGCCTAGCCTAGTAATCTCTTTCTAGTAGCCTAATGACATTTCATATAGCTACCTAGTTCTCATATTTAGTAGTAACCAGTCAAGATGCCACTCCAAAGGGCATATTTGTCAACAAAAATAATAACCATGAGAAACATCCTTGGAGTAATGTTCCACGATAAAAGTTCTTAAAACAATTTGTTCTGCCATCTCAACTAACAATATATCTGCCAGTAATTTGGATCCATACAACACTGTGTATGTAATAAGTAAATCAATTATTTACTGTATGTAATGTATGCACTTGCTTTTTTGGGGGAGAGGTGGATCAGCCATGACTTTATGTACAGTGGGGCCAAAAGGTATTTAGTCAGCCACCAATTGTGCCAAAAAACAGTGTAGGTTCAATGGCCAAACAAGAAGCTCACAGATAGCACAAGACATAGTACATTGCATTAAACACTGGTTTTATTCCGTCAGTGCCTAAAGGTTTTTTAGGGGATATTTGGCCAAGTGAGGGCTGCACTATCTCTTTGGTGTAACAAATTACAAAACATACATAGTATATAAATATATATCAAATACATGTAACATCCTTGTAAATCACGTAATACATTTTAGGCTTTACATGCAAGTACAATTACATACAATCAGAGCATGCCTGACATTCCACTCTGGGGATTACATACATCCGATGCATATGTCCCTAACCCAGGGACAGACCATGCACAAGGCCCTTCAACACATCAAAACGTGTGGCCTCTTTTAAGTCTTAATAATTTTGTCAGTGCACAGACAAGTAACACAAGAATAAAAATCTGTTCAGGTAAAAGTTCAGACACTGATAGCACAAGAACTTGCATTTCCCCCAGCACTTACCAGCAACACAGAGACAACAATCCTCCAATAAATGTTTAAGATGGGCGAGTGGGACAAGGGTCTTCAAGAGCTTATGGAATAGTAACCTGAAAGGCAGTCATACCCGATTATGTGGAGATTGCAGGGGACTCAAGTGTAATCCATGCTTGAGATCTGGTTTTATAAGTTATATTTCTAATGCACATAAGGGATGATAAATAAGAAGGTAGTTTATTTAGAAGTGCTTTAAAGCATGTTGTTTTCATCTCAAGGACAGTGAAGCCCAGCCCACACTTTGAAATAAACTGCAGTGGTTAGTTTCTGTAGCTGGCATCCATAGTAAACCAAAGTGGGCAAAGATAAGTAATATTCAGCGGTTCAGGTGTGGGTGCTGTAGCATGCATGTAGATAATATCCTTATAATCTATTACTGACATAAAAGCATCTTGCACAATTTGTTTCTTTCTGTGGAGGACAAACACATTCTGTTTGTATAGAAGAAGCCTACCATGACGCACATTTAATATTTTCATCTATCAATACCTTGGTTACAATGCTAATCATAATCCCAGACTTCACAAAGCAAAAACTAGATCTTCCCTGTACATACCATGTAAGGACGACAAGATCTGCATTCCCTTTTACGCAAAAGCTCAAAGCGCATTATGTCATAATACATTCAAGATTAAATTCAAATCAGCCTTCCTTTTTTATTGTTTTTGTATATATCTCTTTCAAATGACTTCCACCGATGCCATTCAGCTCTGCCATTAACAGAGCAGCAGTAAGGAGAGCAGAAATAACGGGATTAGAGTGGTTGTGTTTGTTGGTCTGATAATAATTATGAAACCATAAATCATGTACTGGGTTCTGCAAAAAGGCATTAACATATTCCAGTGAAGTGCCATTATTAAACAATAGTATAATTATCCACCAATTACCTGGGTAATAATGCCTTTCTAGGGCCAGTCTGGCAACCTGTGGCCACCGTAATGAGGCCTTCAATTACATGGTTTTAAGTAGAGACTATGTATACATGAGTTACAGTAGACACTGGTGTACTGACAAGCACAGTTGGTGGAGCATGCCGTTGTATTTCCTCTGGGGGCCATGTTAGACAATTGATGTACTCGCTACTGGTAAGTAACTTTTGTTGTAAATGTAGGGTCGTTACGGGATTGTCGTCCACCTTTGCAATGTTTCAGAGTCTTTTAATTGGTCGGAACAAAAACGTACTTACTTATACACCAAACTAGTCCATCTACATTTTGTACAGTTAGTAGGAACAATGTTTGAGAGCACAGTTGAGCTTGCAGGTGCCAAGTTACTACAGGTGTGGCTCGAGCGTGGCAGTTTGCACTAGTTGAATCCTTCAAAACATTATTTGTGTGTCTGTATTTAGCGTAGTTTGATATCTTTTTGCTATTATCTTGTGTATACATTGCTCCAAAAATAGAGGCAACATGTAATCATCAAAGTATAACACCAAGTCAATAAAACGTCAGGGATATCAATCTGTTCCCTAAGGACACATAAGCGATTGTGAACCAATCCAACATCATGCAGCGTGACCATTTTGCCAGTGGATCAGTGATGGTCAGGGATATTCTGCTAGCCAATGGTACCGTGGCTGCTGTGGGCCCTGGGATCCTCATGGAGCAGGACAATGCCGTCCTGAATCCAATTGAGAAAGTAGCACCACAAACTGTCCAGGAGATCTCTGATGCCCTTACCCAGGTCTGGGAGGAGATCTCTTAGGACACCATCCACCATCTCACCGGGAGCATGCCCAAACATTGTGGGGAGCGCATACAGGCACGTGGGAGCCATACAAACTACTGAGCCATATTACGAGTTGCCATGATGAAATTCATGCAAGTTGGAACAGCCTGTGATTTCAATTGTTTACTTCGATTTTTCTTAGAGTTTGAATCCAGTCCTCAATAATTTTGTGATTTTGGTTGCCATGTGACATAAATTTGTTCTCAACGAATAACACAATGCACAGTGAAGAGTTTATATATATATCTTATCTTTATCTTCTTCATCAAGACCCGATGTATTACCTTAATTTCTTCATTTCTGTATATATATAAATACAATATATTTATTGTAACAAGGTTGGACACTGAGCAAGTGTTTAGAGCTCAGCTGGGTATTTTATTAACATAAGTAGAAGGAGAAAAGAGGCTAATCAAAACCAAACAAACCGCTCTCATGCGGTGATGTGGCCTCCTCCACGGCGGGCCTCATGGGGGATGTTTTGCAGGGATGGGAGCAGCCTCTGCACCCTCCCTTCTCCGGGATGTCTTTTTTGCTTTTAGGATTTTACTGTTGCTGGGGCAAGGAAGGAGCCATAGAAGCCCCATGTGTGCTGCGATCGCGTTCTGTCTTCTGCAGATTATTCTTTGTATATATATATATATAAGAAAAAGATGAGAGAGGCTTGTAATTTTCATCATATGTACACTTCAACTATGACAGACAAAATGAGAAAGAAAATCCAGAAAATCACATTGTAGGATTTTTTATGAATTGAATTGCAAATTATGGTGGACAATAAGTATTTGGTCAATAACAAAAGTTTCTCAATACTTTATTGTATGCCCTTTGTTGGCAATGACAGAGGTCAAACGTTTTCTGTAAGTCTTCACAAGGTTACCACACACTGTTGCTGGTGTTTTGGCCCATTCCACCATGTAGATCTCCTCTAGAGCAGTGATGTTTTGGGGCTGTTGCTGGGCAACACGGACTTTCAACTCCCTCCAAAGAATTTCTATGGGGTTGAGATCTGGAGACTGGCTAGGCCACTCCAGGACCCTGAAATTCTTAACACGAAGCCACTCCTTTGTTGCCCGGGCGGTGTGTTTGTGATCATTGTCATGCTGAAAGACCCAGCCACGTTTCATCTTCAATGCCCTAGCTGTTGGAAGGAGGTTTTCACTCAAAATCTCACGATACATGGCCCCATTCATTCTGTCCTTTACACGGATCGGTCGTCCTGGTCCCTTTTTTTTTGGTTTCATCTCCCAATCTTCTTCTGGATCATCCAAATGCTCTCTAGCGAACTTCAGATGGGCCTGGACATGTACTGGCTTCAGCAGGGGGACACGTCTGGCACTGCAGGATTTGAGTCCCTGGCAGCGTAGTGTGTTACTGATGGTAGGCTTTGTTACTTTGGTCCCAGCTCTCTGCAGGTCATTCACTAGGTCCCCCCGTGTGGTTCTGGGATTTTTGCCCACCGTTCTTGTGATCATTTTGACCCCACAGGGAGATTATCAGTGGTCTTGTATGTCTTCCATTTCCTAATAATTGCTCCCACAGTTGATGTCTTCACACCAAGCTGCTTACCGATTGCAGATTCAGTCTTCCCAGCCTGGTGCAGGTCTACAATTTTGTTTCTGGTGTCCTTTGACAGGTCTTTGCTCTTGGCCATAGTGGAGTTTGGAGTGTGACTGTTTGAGGTTGTGGACAGGTGTCTTTTGTACTGATAACAAGTTCAAACAGGTGCCATTAATACAGGTAACGAGTGGAGGACAGAGGAGCCTCTTAAAGGAGAAGTTACAGGTCTGTGAGAGCCAGAAATCTTGCTTGTTTGTAGGTGACCAAATACTTATTTTCCACCACCATTTGCAAATAAATTCATATAAAATCCTACGATGTGATTTTCTGGATTTATTTTCCTAATTTTGTCTGTCATAGTTAGAGTGTACCTGTGATGAAAATTACAGGCCTCTCTCATCTTTTTCAGTGGGAGAACTTGCACAATTGGTAGCTGACTAAATACTTTTTTGCCCCACTGTACATATATTTGAAATAGTTATGTGGTTCTATCTGTTGCCATTAAATTAAACACATTTGCCATGTAATGGTTATAAATCGATGGTTCTGAATTGACTGATCTGATATTACCGATGCCCCCAAAGCGGATTGTAAGACTCAGCATCAGCCCCTCAGTTATTAAGGGGGCTTCAGACCCACCTGGTAAAACCTGCATGTTAGTAAGGGGGC
>JACXGK010003553.1:33838-44540 GCA_016801125.1 Novumbra hubbsi | reverse complement strand
AGGCTTGTTCGAAAATGTTGTACATGCTACCTTGGAAGATATCCATATCTGTCTTGATATCTAAATCTGCAAGTTTAACCCAAAAAATCATTGTCTTTTTCAATGTCTCTGAAAATCTATTGTGATTTAAATAAGCCTTCCAGGCCACCAATTTATATGGATACTTATCTTAACCATTGCATATTGACAATATAGACCACAAAACCTCAAGATGCCTAACATCTACTAAAACAGTAAATGTTATGTATAACCATGATATAAGTAAGCAACTCAATTAGAGCAGAAAAAAATTGCTGCTCTGTCATGCCTGTGCTATACAATATCATAGACCAAAGTTATCAGCATTCAGGATTTAAAGCAACCAGTTTATAATGTTCCAAAAGCATCCATGCCTACAGGAATGTACAACACATGTCTCTTCTATTAACTATGTGAGGGAACCCCCTCAGACATTCCCCTTCACCTTCCTATCCCTCCATACCTCCAGTATCTGTAAAAAAGCCTTTGACTGTGAGGGAAAGCATGTTTCTGCCATCTGCCATGGTTGTCTATGTAAATGGGATTAACCTGCCTTGGCCTATCTTCCTCTCTGTCACTCCTTAGACAACTCTGTTTTCGTCTTTCGGAGAGCCCAACACTCTGTTAATGTCTTTAGGAGAGCCCAACACTCTGTTAATGTCGTTTGGAGAGCCCAACACTCTGTTAATGTCTTTAGGAGAGCCCAACACTCTGTTTATGTCTTTTGGAGAGCCCAACACTCTGTTAATGTCTTTTGGAGAGCCCAACACTATGTTAATGTCTTTTGGAGAGCCCAACACTCTGTTAATGTCTTTTGGAGAGCCCAACACTCTGTTAATGTCTTTTGGAGAGCCCAACACTCTGTTAATGTCTTTTGGAGAGCCCAACACTCTGTTAATGTCTTTAGGAGAGCCCAACACTCTGTTTATGTCTT
This sequence comes from Novumbra hubbsi, assembly GCA_016801125.1. Classification (NCBI taxonomy): domain Eukaryota; kingdom Metazoa; phylum Chordata; class Actinopteri; order Esociformes; family Umbridae; genus Novumbra; species Novumbra hubbsi. The sequence goes on along the minus strand of JACXGK010003553.1, from coordinate 43,588 downwards.
TTGGAGAGCCCAACACTCTGTTTTCGTCTTTCGGAGAGCCCAACAATCTGTTTAATGTGTTTAGGAGAGCCCAACATTCTGTTAATTTCTTTAGGAGAGCCCAACACTTTGTTAATGTCTTTTGGAGAGCCCAACACTCTGTTAATGTCTTTAGGAGAGCCCAACACTCTGTTAATGTCGTTTGGAGAGCCCAACAATCTGTTTAATGTGTTTAGGAGAGCCCAACATTGTTAATTTCTTTAGGAGATCCCAACAATCTGTTTAATGTGTTTAGGAGAGCCCAACATTCTGTTAAATTCTTTAGGAGAGCCCAACACTTTTTTCGTGTCTTTAGGAGAGCCCAACACAATGTTTGTGTCGTTAAGAGAAAACAACACTCTGTTAGTGTATTTAGGAGTGCCCAATACTCTGAGCATGACTTTTTGAGTTGAGAATGTCTTGCTACAGTGGTGCAAAAAAGTATTTAGTGAGCCACCAATTGTGCAAGTTCTCCCACTCAAAAAGATGAGAGAGGCTTGTAATTTTCATCATATGTACACTTCAACTATGACAGACCAAATGAGAAGAAAAAAAATCCAGAAAATCACATTGTAGGATTTTTTATGAATTTAATTGCAAATTACGGTGGAAAATAAGTATTTCGTCAATAACAAAAGTTTCTCAATACTTGTTGAATACCCTTTGTTGGCAATAACAGAGGTCAAACGTTTTCTGTAAATCTTCACAAGGTTGTCACACACTGTTGCTGGTATTTTGGCCCATTCCTCCATGCAGATCTCCTCTAGAGCATTGATGTTTTGGGGCTGTTGCTGGGCAACACGGGCTTTCAACTCCCACCAAAGATTTTCTATGGGGTTGAGATCTGGAGACTGGCTAGGCTACTCCAGGACCCTGAAATGCTTCTTTTGAAGCCACTCCTTCGTTGCCCGGGCGGTGTGTTTGGGATCATTGTCACGCTGAAAAACCCAGCCACATTGTATCTTCCATGCTCTAGCTGATGAAAGGAGTTTTTCACTCAAAATCTCACAATACATGGCCCCATTCATTCTGTCCTTTACACGGATCAGTCGTCCTGGTCCCTTTGCAGACAAACAGCCCCAAAGCATGATGTTTCCACCACCATGCTTCACAGCAGGTATGGTGTTCTTTGGATGCAACTCAGCATTCTTTGTCCTCCAAACCCGACGAGTTGAGTTTTTACCAAAAAGTTATATTTTGGTTTCATCGGACCATATGACATTCTCCCAATCTTCTTCTGGATCATCCAAATGCTCTCTAGCGAACTTCAGATGGGCCTGGACATGTACTGGCTTCAGCAGGGGGACACGTCTGGCACTGCAGGATTTGAGTCCCTGGCGGCGTAGTGTGTTACTGATGGTGGGCTTTGTTACTTCGGTCCCAGCTCTCTGCAGGTCATTCACTAGGTCCCCCCGTGTGGTTCTGGGATTTTTGCTCACCGTTCTTGTGATCATTTTGACCCCACAGGGTGAGATCTTGCGTGGAGCCCCAGATCAAGAGAGATTATCAGTGGCCTTGTATGTCTTCCATTTCCTAATAATTGCTCCCACAGTTGATTTCTTCACACCAAGCTGCTTACCTATTGTAGATTCAGTCTTCCCAGCCTGGTGCAGGTCTACAATTTTGTTTCTGGTGTCCTTTGACAGCTCTTTGGTCTTGGCCATAGTGGAGTTTGGAGTGTGACTGTTTGAGGTTTGGGCAGGTGCCTTTTATACTGATAACAAGTTCAAACAGGTGCCATTAATACAGGTAACGAGTGGAGGACAGAGGAGCCTCTTAAAGGAGAAGTTACAGGTCTGTGAGAGCCAGAAATCTTGCTTGTTTGTAGGTGACCAAATACTTATTTTCCACCATAATTTGCAAATAAATTCATAACAAATCCTACAATGTGATTTTCTGGATTTATTTTCCTCGTTTTGTCTGTCATAGTTGAAGTGTACCTTTGACGAACATTACAGACCTCTCTCATCTTTTTCAGTGGGCAAACTTGCACAATTGGTGGCTGACTAAATACTTTTTTGCCCCACTATATATAATATGTTGCGCAATGTCCACACTGATTTTGTTTTTCGTGTAAACATTTTACCCCTGTAGGTAAGTTGAGTGCACATTGTTGACCAACTCTCATCAGCTGGTTTTTACTTCGTGAGGTCTTCTTTGTAGAGTCTTGTTGAGTTTGGAGACAATAAAGAAACAGCCATGTTCTAATTCTGCTTTGTGGGGAACTCGTCATTTGTGGAGCACAGCCAAAGGAAGCCGAGTGGCCCTTCAAGATGTGCCTTGTTACAGTTGATGGATGACTAACTGTCCCCTGAGTATAGAGTTATGCTCAACATGCAAAGGGGAAAGGCGAAACATTACTTTCCAATACTGTGTTCAAGAAAGAAAGAGAAACACATTGATACTTTTATTTATTCATTCTTGTTTTGTGTTTCTAAATCCCATATTTAACCATTCCCTGCTCATAACAAAACCATGACTATTGCTATGTTTTGTTATAGGCATTTTGACATAGTATTGCTAATGTACTGCAAGGGATATCAAAAAGTCAAGTGGCTATTAACTGCTGATTTTGTATGTTACGTTAGGGTGGGACGGATTGTACTGATTGGTATAGTACTAGTTAGTTTAGGGTGGTTTAGGGTGGGATGGATTGTACTGATTGGCATAGTACTAGTTAGTGTAGGGTGGTTTAGGGTGGGAAGGTTAGTACTGACCGGTATAGTATTAGCTAGTCCAGGGTGGTTTAGGGAGGGAAGGACAGTACTGACTGGTATAGTATTAACTAGTTCAGGGTGTTTAGGGTGGGATGGATAGTACTGACCAGTATAGAACTAGTTAGTTTAGGGTGGTTTAGGGTGGGAAGGTTAGTACTGACCAGCATAGAACTAGTTAGTTTAGGGTTGTTTAAGGTGGGAAGGACAGTACTGACTGGTATAGTATTAGCTAGTCCAGGGTGGTTTAGGGTGGGAAGGACAGTACTGACTGATATAGTATGAACTAGTCCAGGGTGTTTAGGGTGGGACGGAGAGTACTGATTGGTATAGAACTAGCTAGTCCAGAGGGGTTTAGGGTGGGAAGGATAGTACTGACCAGTATAGAACTAGTTAGTTTAGGGTTGTTTAGGGTGGGAAGGACAGTACTGTCTTGTATAGTATTAACTAGTCCAGGGTGGTTTAGGGTGGGAAGGATAGTACTGACTGGTATAGTATTAACTAGTCCAGGGTGGTTTAGGGTGGGAAGGATAGTATTGACCAGTCTAGTACTAGTTACTCCAGGGTGGTTTAGGGATGGAAGGACAGTACTGTGATTGTCTGATGCAAGCATTAGATGTTTACAAGCCAACGCTGTAACAGTCTCATGAAGGTTGCAGGACACAGATGCAGAGGATCGTAAAAAAGGTAAATAAATCCAAGGACATCAAGAAACATCCAGGAACACAAGGCACAAATGACACATGACAGTCAATGACAGACAAGGAATACAGGGCAGGAAGAACTTAAATATGAACAACGAGAGGGCAAAAGAGGCACAGGTGATAAGACCAGTCCAGACAAGGGAAACCAATCCACACAGGGGATCCAACCAGAACATTGAAAACATGGAAACAGAAACAGAGAAACTACAACTGAAGTACATACAAAAGTTTTGAGAAGGACACAAATGTTTGCTGCTGTGTTTTTAGATCTTTTTGTCAGACATATAATTACAAGCATTTCATAAGTGTCAAAGGCTATTATTGACAATTACATTAAGTACATGCAAAGAGTCAATATTTGCAGTGTTGACCCTTCTTCTTCAAGACCTGTGCAATTCACCCTGGCTTGCTGTCAATTAAGGTCTGGGCCACATCCTGACTGATGGCAGCCCATTCTTGCATAATCAATGCTTGGAGTTTGTCAGAATTTGTAGGTTTGTCCGCCTGCATCTTGATGATTGACCACAAGTTCTCAATGGGATTAAGGTCTGGGGAGTTTCCTGGCCATGGACCCAAAATGTTGATGTTTGTTCCCCAAGCCACTTATCACTGTTGCCTTATGGCAAGGTGCTCCATCATGCTGGAAAAGGCATTGTTCATCACCTAACTATTCTTGGATGGTTGGGAGAAGTTGCTCTCGGAGGATGTGTGATGTTGTGTAATGAGTGGACCAAAGCAAAGGTAGTAGTCTGATAAATCCCTTTATTTCAGGATGTAGAATAGAGTATGCAGACGTCTCAGAGAGTTTAGATTGTGTAATGACTACGGCCGTATACACATAACAAGTAACAATCACGGACACAGAGACAAGACACACAGGGAATTAAGTAGCCAACTACATTGGATGCAGCTGGCGGGTAATCAGGAAGGGTGCGTTCACGAGACATGGGAAAACAGGAAGTACGAGTACGATGGCAACTAAAAGGCCGGCGACGTCGAACGGCGGTGTGCTACGCGACCAGGAGAGGGCATGGCATCAGGAGGCGCCGTGACAGGATGTTTTGGTACCATTCTTTATTCATGGCTGTGTTCTTAGGCAAAGTTGTGAGTGAGCCGCAGCCCCCCACACGAATGGTCTCAGGATGCTTTACTTTTGTCATGACACAGGACTGATGGTAGCGCTCACCTTTTCTTCTGCGGACAACCGTTTTTCCAGAAGCCCCAAACAATCAGAAAGGGGATTCATCAGAGAAAATTACCCCAGTCCTCAGCAGTCCAATCCCTTTACCTTTTGTCGAATATCAGTCTGACCCTGATGTTTTTCCTAGAGAGAAGTGGCTTCTTTGCTGCCCTTCTTGACACCAGGCCATCCTCCAAAAGTCTTTGCTTCACTGTGCGTGCAGAGCTGCCTGCTGCCATTCCTGAAAAAGCTCTGCACTGGTGGTGCCCCAATCTCGCCAGCATAATCATATTTTGTAGTTGGTCCTGGCAAATTTTGAACTTTTTTGGATGCTCTGAAGCCTTCTTCACAACAATTAAACCTCTCTCCTTGAAGTTATTGATGATCCGATAAAATCTGGTAGATTTTGTTGCAATCTTACTAGCAGCAATATCTTTGCCCTTTTTGTGCAAACCTAACCCTAACCCTGCACATGTTTCTTTCTAGGTAACAGAGGAAGAACAATGATTGCAAGCCCCACCGCCCTTTTAAAGATTCCAGTCTGGTAACTGGCTACAGGTGGGCGCTGCTATGGTAACCAGTAAACTGAGATAAGGCAGGACTTTACCTAGTAGAGACTTGTAGATGACCTGGAGCCAGTGGGTTTGGTGACGAGTGTGAAGAGACGACCAGCCAACGAGAGTGTACAAGTCACAGTGGTGGGTGGTATAAGTCACAGTGGTGGGTGGTATAAGTCACAGTGGTGGTTGGTATAAGTCACAGTGGAGGGTGGTATAAGTCACAGTGGTGGGTGGTATAAGGGGCACTGGTGACAAAACCGATGGCACTGTGATAGACTGCGTCCAATTGGTTGAGTAGGGTTCCAATCCAAAGACATCCAAAGTCAAGAATCGATAGGAAGGTCAGTTTTACAATGGTGTGTTTGGCAGCAAAAACGAAGAATGCTTTGTTTGCGAAATGGGAAGCCAATTCTAGATTTAAGTTTGGATCGGAGATGTTTAATGTGATGATGACATATGATTAACAAAATACGATTAACACAATTTCAGCCCGTAATTTGGACTGTAGAGTTTGCAAGCCTTTTTTGTGTGTGTATTATTACATCTCATATTGTAATGCACAGAAAACATGTGTTGTGGTTCAGACCCAAGATAAAGCACAAATCTCAAACAATAACTTGGGATTGGCAGATCAACAGTTTTGGGAATGCTGGACTAGGTTCACAGAGTTTCATATGACCCTCACTGTTGTTCCTGATTAAATTAGCACTCAGCTTCGAAACAGTAATCTGAGTTTTTACCATGGCCTTGGCATAATGTTTGGACATTGGGTCAAAGAGAACTCTGGGACACTGTGAAAAAGACTATCTAAGACAAGCCAACAAGATCTGTAAATTGTGATTCTCCAGATTGGCTCTTTTCTTCTTGAAGGGTTTTCTTGTGCTAATATTTCAATTGGCCCAGGCTTGGTAACATCAGTGTGTTGTCATGTGGAGAGATAGATACAGCAAGTTCAAGTGAACCCAATGTCAAAATTATAAGACTTCAAGCAACTCAGTTGTCTGTCATTTACATGGCCTCTGTCACACCACACACATGTATATAAATCATTGTTAGCTTCCTACAAATATATCAACACTGGCATGGAAAATGTAGTCACAGTCCCAAATGCTATCTGAGCCATATATACTTAGCAGAGACATATTTATTATAATGCCCTGTGTTAGTGATGTGTACATTAGAAAGACGTGTGAAGACGGTTCTCTTAATGTCAACTCTTCCCAGCCTAAATCAGCAGTGTTTGTTTGTCCAGTGTTGAGGACAAATATAGCCCTCCTTAAGTCTGGTTTAGAAGACCAGTCTAAATCTCATTTGCATCAATGCCTTGACAAAATTATATTTAATCAACTTACTCACTCCTAATATTAACTAGCAAAGCCGAAGCGCTTATGGAGAATATACTGCTGTGAAAGACAATTCTGACATCTTTTTATAGTTATACAGCGTTGAAAAGGTGAACTGTTTGGTAAATTTATCAATAAGAAACAGCTAAAATGGTTTGCCTGTCCAAACTATTGCTTAGCTCTGTGCACATTTTTAGTACCGGCAGGAAATTGAATGAGTTACAACCCAAGGGAGGTTGAGAGTTCCTATGTTCTTAATCTCAGTATCTCTACATAATATTCCTCTATTGTGGAATGCTGACTAACCAGCACAAATACAAAGTATTTGTGTAAGTGGTCATAGCAACGCTGCCTTCCTGTTTGGAGAAGTTTGTAGTTATTTATTTTGTTTGTATACATAGTTTTGGTGACCTTGCATATAAATTATGCATATAAAACTCTTGTAATGTTTTAATCATATTTCAAAGTAAATTTGATTTATTGATTCAAATAAAACATTCACAGTGTGTGTGAGAGTGTTGCATTGGCAAGTTGTGGGGGACAGTTTTTTACGCTAGGACGCATTTCCCAATACTTAGGTCACTTTTTCAAAACTCTTCACACAGTTCTCCAAACCATCTGTCAGCTCGGCACAGCAGTTCATTTCACTTTCAAAATGCACTAAAACTACCAAATCACTTCATACATGTCTCAAATCAACAAATTTTTCCAGAACACTAGCAAAGGTCGACAGACAACAAACACACTTTGTCACCCACAAAACAATAACCTAAAAAACACTAACAACAGGTAGCATTATACAATGTTGTCTTGCGTAAAACAAGGACACATCTCTGTTTATAATTCACTGCAATATATGTTACTGGAATTAATCAGACATTTGCACTGAGTAATTCCAAAATACAAGAATTTGTATACACACCATCCAGTGATACAGATACAATAGTAATGCAAACTACTCAGCAGTTGTCTCCTTTTGTAATGAAATTGAAAGAGTAACACCTGTGTAGATGTTCTTCTACAATGAGAATCAGCTGTGGTTGGTCCAATTGTCCAATTGTTTTTATATCATATCATTTTAGGATTTAAAATATACTTCATTACCAGATTACTGTAGAATTGTAGCAAATTGCTGTCTTATTCAGTTTTGTATTATGTTATTGTTTTGAACTTAAGTTTAACTGTTTTGAAAACGGTATGTAAGCATGTGCAAATTGACCTGTAAAAACACTGATTTTTGGCGGTTGTTGTTGTCAAAGCAATGATAATTGATCTTCAGTTTTACCCACATATACTTCTGTTGTGCTCACTGTGTGAAGAGTTTTCAAAAAGTGACCAAAGTATTGGGAAATGTGTCCTAGCAACTGTAAAAAATAGTAATCCCACCACAGAAGGGATCTATAACCCTAAATTGTGAGAGCATGTTTTGATTTTGTTGATGGTACTTAATATTAAGGAAATTACGCCATTTTATAGTGCTTTTAAGTTTTTTTCCTTTTATTAATCTGTGAATCTATCACGGCATCGGTGTGGGACGGAACCAAAAGCAGACACTTTAAAGAAAAGGTGAATTTATTCTACAAGACAAAACAAACAAACTGTACATGAAAACAAAGGGGCTGTAATAACCAGCAAAACGAATAACTAACTAAACATGAAACATAACGTGAAACTTACAGATAAACATGTAGCGTATCCACAGATGGGGAAAACAAACAGGACAGGACAGGACAGGACAGGACAGGACAGGACAGGACAGGACAGGACAGGACAGTGACCGTTGTTAAGGTGAACAAACAATAAACCACACCAAGTGTGGCTAAAAACCTAACTTAAGTAGGCTCCTCAATCAGAGGCAACTGGCAACAGCTGTCTCTGACTGAGGAGCCCACAGTGGCATAGAGGGGCCTAGAGGCACCTCTATACGGCATGTCCTGACTGTGAGCCCGAGGCACAAAGATGGCCAGGGGCACCCAGCCAGGACATGACAGAATCACACCAATAAATATGCAACAGGGGGACATCTGTATATTGTTGTAATGATAAATGTCTTGCTGTAAATGGAAAGAATCGAAACCCTTTGAATATAAACAATATTTACCGATCTGATCTACCTTGCAGACCAAATCAAGTATCCAATCCTTTGTAAAAGTGAACAAAACTGTCAACTTACTCTTGAATGGGCACATTTTCCAAATTGCTAGTGTAAGTTACTGTATAAGTGACTAAGTCAAATGTAACAGTGCCTACTGAAAAATATTCAAACAACAGTGTGCAATATTAATATTAAACGGTAACTACACCCAACAATTTGAATTTTGCTGATCCTCATAATTGGTCTGCTGATGTAGTTTTTGCCTGTTTGTGAAATGCCTACTCCAATGTTATTGTTTTTGTTAATGTCCTTGGTGGTCTTGCTAAGCACGAATGTTTTGGAAGGACCTCTGAGTCTTTGTGGCTTACCTGAAGTATCTGAAAGGGTTTAAGGTGTGATAGACAGTTGATGTATTGTAGATAACATTGTCCCTATCTGGTAGGTTTACCTGAGGTATCAGGAAGGGTTTAACACAGTTTATGTATGGTAGAAAACATTGTCCCTACCCGGTAGAAGACATTGTCCCTATCCGGTAGAAGACATTGTCCCTATCCGGTAGAAGACATTGTCCCTATCCGGTAGAAGACATTGTCCCTATCCGGTAGGAGACATTGTCCCTATCCGGTAGGAGACATTGTCCCTATCCGGTAGGAGACATTGTCCCTATCCGGTAGACAACATTGTGTCCCTGTCCGGTAGACAACATTGTGTCCCTGTCCGGTAGACAACATTGTGTCCCTGTCCGGTAGACAACATTGTGTCCCTGTCCGGTAGACAACATTGTGTCCCTGTCCGGTAGACAACATGGTGTCCCTGTCCGGTAGACAACATGGTGTCCCTGTCCGGTAGACAACATTGCGTCCCTATCCGGCAGTTCCCCAGAGAGGCTGTGTCACTATGAGTAAAGAGATTTGTTTCCAATAACCAATATTGCTGTGCAAATATATTGCTGTGCAAATATATTGCTGTGCAAATATATTGCTGTGCAAATATATTGCTGTGCAAATATATTGCTGTGCAAATATATTGCTGTGCAAATATATTGCTGTGCAAATATATTGCTGTGCAAATATATTGCTGTGCAAATATATTGCTGTGCAAATATATTGCTGTGCAAATATATTGCTGTGCAAATA
>JACXGK010003553.1:21003-33738 GCA_016801125.1 Novumbra hubbsi | reverse complement strand
CATAAAAAAAAATCCACCATATCCACCAATCCACCATATCTACGTGTCTCTGTGTCAGGCAGGGGGACATGTCGGTGAAGCTGCGCTTTGAACGTCCGGCGGAGGGGGGCGTGGTCCAGAGGAGTCGCTCCTTCACAGGGTTCAGCGCCATAGACGGCCGTCGGAGGTGAGTGACATTCATAGCAGGCTACTACGGAGTATTAAGCAGCTAGAATGAACTGTGCCCACAAATGAGATCACAACTCAGTATGGTCAGAATCACTAAACGATCACAAGGTAACCACCCTAACAACCCAGACGTACTCTCAGTAAACTATACTGACAAAGAGGAATATGTCAGGCACAAATGTGTCTCCAACGTGACTACACTAAGCAAGTAAGTTAAACAGAAAACAATCCAGAAAGGTTTTGATGAATGCACCATTTGAGTGCTTTGGATTATTGGATTATATTGATTTGTGAACAAGCCAAAAATGACACTCAATGTTTATTTTCCTCTTTGTGAACTGATAGCTGGATAAAAACAAATGCGTCTTCCAGCACTTTGGATTAGAAATGATACAATGATGAGGGTGTTCAAGTACAGACTAAGCAGCTTTACTAAGTACAGACTGTTATCTTTACTATCAGGGTATTTTCATATTGGATTAACCATTTAGAAATGATTAGCACATAGTCACCCCATTTAGGGTTCCCAAACTTACCTTGACATTTGGCTTCACAGCAGTCTTTTATTAGGCCAGCGTACTTGTGTGCATCATTAGCACATGCACAAGAGCTGTATTGTCACTTCAACAACCGCCAAAACTCTGGGTACTTACAGGTCAATTTGCACATGCTTACATACGGTTTTCAAAACAGTTAAACTTAAGTTTAAAACAATAACATAATACAAAACTGAATAAGACAGCAATTTGCTACAATTCTACAGTAATATGGTAATTAAATATATTTTTAATCCTAAAATTAAATGCAATAAAAACAATTGGACAATTGGACCAACCACAGCTGATTATCACGGTTGCGGTGGGGTGCACAACCATTTTGTAAAGAAAAAGGTGAATTTAATCCAATAAACAAGAAGACGAACAAACACAAACTGTAAATGTAAATGAAAGGTGCTACATCACTTAACAAAAAACATATAAACAACTTACAATAAACATGTAGCATATTCACTGTGAATTGGAAATAAAACAGAGACAAACCGTGAAGCGGTGGAACACAACCAATCAACCACACCTAAAGCATGGCTGTAGCCTAGCCTAAGTAGGCTCCCCAATCAGAGTCAACTGAACACAGCTGCTCTGACTGGGGAGCCCACAACGGCATAGAGAGGGCTAGGGGCTCCCAGCCAGGCCATGACACTGATTCTCATTGTAGATGAACATCTACACAGGTGTTACTCTTTCAATTTCATTACAAAAGGAGACAACTGCTGAGTAGTTTTGCATTACTATTGTATCTGTATGAGTGGATGGGGTGTATACAAATTCTTGTATTTTGGAATTACTCAGTGCAAATGTCTGATTAATTCCAGTAACATATATTGCAGTGAATTATAAACAGAGATGTGTCCTTGTTTTACACAAGACAACATTGTATAATGCTACCTGTTGTTAGTGTTTTTTAGGTCATTGTTTTGTGGGTGACAAAGTGTGTTTGTTATCTGTCGACCTTTGCTAGTGATCTGGAAGAATGAGTTGATTTGAGACATGTATGAAGTGATTTGGTAGTTTTAGTGCATTTTGAAAGTGAAATGAACTGCTGTGCCGAGCTGACAGTTGGTTTGGAGAACTGTGTGAAGAGTTTTGAAAAAGTGACCTAAGTATTGGGAAATATGTCCTAGCGACTGTAATAAACTGTAAATAATTCAAACCAGTGTTCTGCTGGTGTTGAGCAATTTGTAATTAGATCAATTGTGAATTATGCATTGGGTTTGAACCCAAAAGTAAATGCAGGATGCTTTTCGTTTTTTTTTTTGTAATTTTCAACAAACATGAATAAAAAATGCAGACACAAACAATTTTGTTCTTGATGGCAACTGTACCATAGTGATGCAACTGTACCATGGTGATGGCAACTGTACGAGAGTGATGGAAACTGTACCAGAGTTATGGCAACTGTACCATTGTGATGGCAACTGTACCATAGTGATGGCAACTGTACCATAGTGATGGCAACTGTACCATTGTGATGGCAACTGTACCATAGTGATGGCAACTGTACCATTGTGATGGCAACTGTACCATAGTGATGGCAACTGTACCATAGTGATGGCAACTATACCATAGTGATGGCAACTGTACCATAGTGATGGCAACTGTACCATTGTGATAGAGGACAGGGTGGACGGTCATTCTAAAACTGTGAAATAAGGTGGAGGGGGTGTTATGCTTGGGCATGCATGGCTGCCACTGGAACTGGCTCACTTGTCTTCATTGGGGATGGAAATGCTGACAGAAACAGAATAATGAACTCTAAGTTGTACAGAAACATCTGGTCTGCTCAGAACCAACAAAATGCTTCAAAAATCATTGGACGGTGACTTCACTTTGTAGCATAACAATGACTCCTAACAAACTACTACAGCCACCAAAAAGCCAAAAAGTGGAATGTTGTGGATCGTCCAAGTAGCGTTTTCACTTGCCGAAGACAAGATTGATAGCCAAAAGGCCCAGGAAAAGGAAATGCAGTTCAGGTCTGGCAGAGCATCACCAGGGAAGATATCCAGCATTGAGGATGTCTATAGTAAGCAGGGTTCAGGCTGTCATCGCACGCAAATATTTTGCAACAAGGTTCAAAATATTATGAATTTATTTCATAAATTAGTAATTTTGTCCTCTGCAGTTTGAGGGACTTTGTATAAAAAGGAAGGTAATTACAATCCATTAATGGTTTTATATTAAAATATCCTAAACTAAAAGCTAACATTCTACACTTTAATCATAGTCATTGTTTTAATTGAAATCTAACGATCTGGAGTCCAGAGCCAAAACAAAAAGCCTTGTGTAACAACGGTCCGAATACTGCAATGTCATTATTTGCAGATATATGCAGATTTGTGGTTTCCAAATCCAAAGTGACTTAATGAGGGCATATATTTCCTATTGGTGGGTCCAACAGGAATCAAACCTGCCATCATTGAAAGCATTACAAAGCCCTACTGAGTTACCTTGTTTAAACACATTTAAATCATAGAATTTTGAATTAGATCCCAAAAAATAAATATGAACCTTCCTTTGGGATTAAAGATCAGAAATTCTGGTCAGGGTTTCCCAGAGCTGTGATTAAATACTTTGTAAAACAATACAATTACATATTTCCTCGGCTCTTTCTATGTAAAACAGTTCTGGAGGAATGATTCCATGTTTTAAACAAACTGCCAATATGCCAGTGTTCCGCTCAAGCATTCAACTCATTGCAATCAATCCAGAACCATACATTGGCTGAAATCAGATAGTTGTAAATGCAACTGTGATGGAACTGCAATGGTTTATTCAGTATTACAATGGTTTCATAACAACGACATATCACTGTTTAATGTGTGTTAGTCATATAAAATCTATTGATATTTATGACTCCATTTTAGGTTGCCAATAATTCAGTTTTACAACATCTGATAAATAAGGCACCTTATTTGTATTTTCATTCCTACTACAATGTTTCTGATTTCTCTCTGACCCTAATGGGTCCTATTTTATCCCGGCACTGTGACATAGCTTCTCCACAAATTTAATAGGATCTCAACGATTCAATTTGTCACTTCTCACATAGAAAGGATGTCCCCTAAATTTCAGATTGGTTTGAAGAAAGAAAATAAATGTCTACCAGAGAATCTAAAAACAACACACTGGAATGTATTTCCTGCCTTAAAGCAAAGAGGGAGAGGAACACAGAGGATAGTATTTGAGCTTACTTTCTCATTATCTTACAAGATGCCCTATTATGACCACACAGACCAATGTAGCAAGATAAACAGCACATTATATAATTAACACTGAACCCAGTGACAGGTGGAGACTTCAGGGCATAGATACTCAACTATAAGAGGTCCGGAATTTGCTTGTTATCATTAATTGCACCCAGTTTTAAATATGTCCTTGATTAGAGGGTGGCAATGAAAAACAGAACACATTTTGAGTTTCTGGACTTTAGGGCTATTTAATAATTTTTTCAACCCACTAACAGTGCTGCTTGATAGTATGTGAACCCATAGAGCCATAGAATGCGGAAAGTGAAAGGAAACATTTCTAAACAATAAATAGTAATGTTTCAATAAGAAATTGTTTCCAAAAGACCATCAAGACCTGAACTTGTGAAGTTATGCAAAGATGCAACACAACCAACGGTGCCCTGCTGAAATCCTTTACAATGCTGTGCCAACATTATTAATAAGGTGTACAGGTTACGACATGCACTGAAATAGTTTTATACTGTAGGCAATAGAACATATCTGTGGTTACTACCAACTAGCCAGACACTAGTAATAGCACACAAGTCTGGGTAAGGCGACAACCATTTCAAAAAGATTTTAGTTCTATCACATCTAAAATGGAGATTTAACATGACAGCAACTGAGCCTAGAAGTGGACGTCCTTCCAAAGAATTCCCAAGCACCACAAGAAAATAATAAATCCAGAAAATGCCAACCCAAACATAACATAACAGAGATTTGCAGACCTCCCTTGCTGCATCTCAGGTTACTGTGCTTCAACAAGAAGAACACTGAATCAAAATAACAACAATGGGAGGGTTGCTAAGAAGAAGCCTCTGCTGTAACTAAATAACCAAATAGCCGGTCTTAATTTCACCAGAGACAACCTGTCTTAATTTTTCCAGAGACAACTTGACTTAACTTCACCAGAAAAATCCTGTTCAAACCTTCACCAGAGACATCCTATACAAACCTTCAACAAAGACAACCTGTCTTAACTTCACCTGAGACAACCTGTGCAAGCCTTCACCAGAGACCACCTGTCTTAACTTCAATAGAGACAGCCTGTATTATCTTCACCAGAGACAACCTGTCTTAACTTCAACAGAGAAAACCTGTCTTTACTTCATCAGAGACAACCTGTACAAACCTTCACCTGGGACAACCTACACAAACCTTCACCAGAGGCAACTTTTCTTAACTTCACCAGAGGCAACTTTTCTTAACTTCCCCAGAGGCAATACATCCTAACTTTACCAGAGACAAACCTGTACAAACCTTCACCAGAGACAACTTGTCTCAACTTCACAAGAGACAACCTGTTTTAACTTCACCAGAGACAACCTGTCTTAACTTCAACAGAGACAAACCTGTACAAACCTTCACCAGAAACAACCTATACACACCTTCACCAGAGGCAATTTGTTTTAACTTCACCAGAGACAACCTGTACAAACCTTCACCAGAGACAACCTGTATAAACGTCACCAGAGACAACCTGGACAAACCTTCATCAAGGACAACCTGGACAAAACTTCACCAGAGACCACCTGGACAGACATTCACCAGAGCCAACCTGGACAAACCTTATGATTTGTAGAACTCTATTCTCTGAACGGATTTACATTTTTGGGCCAAATCAAAATCACTAGGTCAGATTCCAGCATGGTGATGGAAATGTCAAGATCTGAGGCTGGTTAAAATGTCATTGTTTTGGGTTCAATTACATCGCCTTGTTTTGATTGTTTTGAAAGAAAATCTAATCTGGACAATCATGTCAATTTATCCTAAAAAATAACAAAATATTTCATGGGGTGTTCCAATTTTTTCATATGACTGTATAGTGGGAGATTCTTGATATGAACATCAGGCCCTCTGTCAAGGAGCTAAAGCTGGGTCGAAAATGACTCTTACAACAAGACAATAACCAGTGGTTGTCGCATTCAATGGTTCTCTTTGCTTCTGCGGGGCTACATTGGTATTGAGTATGTTGATCACTGCTATAGGTATTGCTGGGAATAATATTAGTGTTAATGTTCTTATCAGTTGTATTGTATTTGGGATTAACGCAAAAGGACACAGCCTAATGCCAAGACATTATATGTGCATTGGTTCGCTGCTGCATAGTTTTTTAAAAGCCAAATAAGGATTTTATGACTTAATATTTTAAACAAAATTAATGACAATCCTGTCAAAGTTGAAAAACATCCAAGCTGTCAACCAGAAGTTTGGTGACATATAGTTGCTTTGCCTTATCTTTGGCATTTGTGAGCTCAATCACTGGAGAAGTGCATTTATTCCCTTTGATAAGGATTCTGGTGACGTTATTACCATTAATATGTCCAATTAATGTTCAACCATACAAAATAAGACAAAACCATTACTCTGTGTAAATGATTGGCTTCTTCATCTTTCTTACCATGCAAGGCTTTCTCTGTGCGTAACTCTCTCAGGTCAAAGACAAGTTTGAGGAAATCTCCCAGGATGCATCCTTCTCCAAGTCGAATAGGGGCAAGTATCTGGGGACAGCAACCAGAGCAGGTGGACCAGATCTTCCAAGCCTTACGGAAAGGCCTCAAGTAAATAGCAGCTCATGTGACATATAGGGTGGTGAAGCCGTCAGGGTCACAGCCTTCGGTACTCACCACAGAATTAAGATTGGGATTCTTGCCCAATGGGATTTTATGTTCTACGCTTTTACGTCTTTCTCTGCTCTATCGATAAAGCAAACAATATCTCAAAATAATGGTGTGACAAATTTTGGCTTTCATATTGATTCTGTACTCCTGCACTTTGAAAGAAGGTATATCAATGAATGTACTAGCACAGAGGGAAGTTTCTCTTATTTACCAATCTGAAGCTTTTAGCTTTCATTTGTAGGGGAACTCACTCAAGAAAATATAACCTTAAAAACATTATGTGGTCACGGCAACCGCTGCATGGGAAATGTAAAAAGAATAAAAGTAATTTTTAAGTCAGTGCTTTTGTTAATTTAGAAGTCACATACTATACTACAGTGCCTGGTGGCTAACATTGATCGTTGTTGGCAGGGAGCATCTAGATGGCCATCAGGCTGAAATGGACTTTCTGTCCTCCCAGCAGAGAGACACCAAGAGGAACTCCAGACTGGTGAGTACAGAGTAGCCTGGGCTCATTGCACTAGCTATAAGGGTGGGCTAAAAGCACTATCTAAAAGCCTGGGCTCATTGCACTAGCTATAAGGGTGGGCTAAAGCACTAGCTAAAAGCCTGGGCTCATTGCACTAGCTATAAGGGTGGGCTAAAGCACTAGCTAAAAGCCTGTGCTCATTGCATTAGCTAGAAGCTAGTAAGCAGATTGAAGCGCACACATGGGGCATTTTTGTTTTTTCATGCCTCTGTTTGCCTTCGTCCACTAGTACACAGTCCAGACACAAAACAATTTAGAAATGTTTTAGGTTTTGCCTCACCTCCTCTCAATTCCTCCTTAAACCCCATGACAATGAAGGTTCTGCCTCACCTCCTCTATTCCTCTTTAACACCCATGACAATGAAGGTTTTGCCTCACCTCTTTACTCTTCCTTAACACCCATGACAATGAAGGTTTTGCCTCACCTCTTCCTTAACACCCATGACAATGAAGGTTTTGCCGCACCTCTTTACTCTTCCTTAACACCCATGACAATGAAGGTTTTGCCTCACCTCTTTATTCTTCCTTAACACCCATGACAATGAAGCAGAAGATTTGGATCTTTAGAGGAAAAGGCAAGGAGGGAGCAGGAACCAAGGCATCTCAGAGAGGGTCTTTAGTTTCAATGTCAGAAAAGATCTCCTAGATAAACTCTAACCATATACATTCCTTTGTTTTCAGGCGTTTCTCTATGATTTGGAAAAGGTAAGTTCACAGTTTTTGCCAGCCCTCGTGTACTTTGTTTGGAATGGTCAAAATAGTATGTTTTTATAAGCATTCATGAAATGCACCACCTGTTTTTGTAATAACAGGAGATCAGAGCTTTGGAGAGATACATACGAAGACTGGAGTTCCAAATCAGCAAGGTAACACCTTCTATAACTTCACCTTGGTGTACTGCAGTTTAGTGGATGGAAGGATGGTGTTTATGTAAGGTATGATTACTACAGAAGCAGAAAAGCAATGGGGAATTTTCAAACCCAACCACATGGCATCTATGTGGGACTATGGGGAGACAATATATCCTGCGTATATATCTATGTGAGGGTGGCAGCCTTTACAAAGACTTTGAGCAAAAGAGGTAGACTAGATGGATGTATGTTTACTTTGACATAGCAACTTGTGGTTTCCAGGTGGAGGAGCTGTATGAGACCTATTGCATCCAGTGGCGTTTGTGTCAGGGGGCGTTGAACATGAAGAAGGCCTTCTCTCTATTACCCTCGTCGCGAGCTTCCAGGGAAAGCCTGCTGGAACTCAGCCGTAACCATCGCCACAGCCTGGAGGTAATGTGGTCACGCGCGGTTGAGCGCCACACATGAACCAACAACCAGAAGAGCTCATTCAACCGGTAGATGCATAGTAGCCAATTGCTGACCCCTTCAAGGCAGTGGTCCAATGTGTGCCTGCTGTTCTTGGCCAGTTGGAGGTCACTGGTCGCTGGTTGGAGTCCATTTCCCCTTATGTTCCATGGCTGCAATACACACTATATGCCTGTGTACCATTGGCAGAGTGAAAGTATAGGTCACATGTGAGCTAGCATAACAACCTTTACCACTGACAGTGCAGAGGTCTGGCGGACCAGGACGGATCAGGAATGTCTCATCATTCGTCTCTTGTCATGGGTTCTCACAAGCATTTCAAGACAACCACTACAATGTTATACTATACATAAAAAATGTAAAAGAGAACATTCAATGCTAAGACATTTTAATAACCTGTTACATAATTAACAGAAAACCACTATTGGTCAATTTAGATAAATAATTAATTTGAGAAACTAACAAAAGCAGCCACTGTTCTTTATAAACAGCACATACTTTTCAGGATATGTGTATCATGGAGGGGGAGTTGGAGATTCTCTTGGGAGAGCTTTGCATCAAAATGAAAGGTAAAACCTTTTAAGTTTGACCTTGTTCTTTCCATTTAAATGAAATACAACAATAGTGTACATCAAGCATCTATCTGTATGTGCATAATACTTAACAGGACTGATTGGGTTCGCTCGACTCTGCCCAGGAGACCAATATGAGGTGAGCTTCTTTGAAATAAAAGAAATATCCCCAATGCCTAGTACTCTGAGCCACCACAACTAAAGGGCAAACGACAATTGAGGAAACATACTTCTTTGGTTCTGAAATGACACCCTCTTTCCTGCCGACATACTTCTGATGATTTTCTGTTCAGGTTGTAATCCGTCTAGGGAGGCAAAGGTGGAAGATCCGGGGCAAGATCCAGACGGATGACCAGCAGTCATGGGATGTGGAGGAGATGGTCTTTCTACCTCACATCCATGAGAACTTTGACATAAAGGTGAGCTTTTTGGATTGATTCACAGAAACGCGTTTAACATTGAACTTGTAATGTATTATAAAAATCACACAAAATAGATGATTTGCCACACAGTTGCTCCAGAACTAAATTATTCCAAGCCTGTGGTCGATTGAGGTCCTGCGCCTTGTTTTGTAGTTCAGATGATGAATTGGGAAAGACGAAAATGGAAATAAAGCATCACTTTAGAATTAGAAGCAATGTATTTCACTGTAAATACTGTCTGTCAGGTAAGTCACCATCACCAATGAGAATAAATATGCTCTCTGGGTGCAAGCCAGCCACCACACCTGTGTAAACATCATGTTTTATCAGGGTGGGCAATGTGCACTGTGATGACAAGCTAATTCCTGTCCTTTGTGTTCAGAGACAGGCTGGCAGTTTGTAAATTATTTGAATTAAGTTATATATATAATATTTGATAGGGAAAACACTATCCTTGAAACGCGTGGTGAATCAACAAAACAACAAAACAATAGAATGGCTTTGAATGACAAAGATGGAGAACCACATGGAACCCTGGAACCCACTGCTAGTTGAGCTCTGCAGGGTGGGTCCATAAGGTCTGCAGAAAAACGTTTTTAATGCCCAGGGTTGTTCAAAACGTTTAATCTGGATCAGTATGCTATATATATGAAAATATGTTTTGCTATCCAGGATCAGGAAATCCATCTTACTTTTGTGTTGATTTTTCATAGCCAGATTAGATTGGATCACCCTGATCGAGCTACAAAGGTTTCCATAATAAAATCCATATTACCAGTATGACATTACACAAGGTAGGCTACTAGCTATGTGAAGAACAACATGCAGCCAGCAGGGGACCACTTTAAGTGATTTCATTTGAAGAGACACAAAACACCACAATTATACAATACAAACATCCTCTTCCATTTAGAAGCTCTTTTAAACAGTCAGGCCCCTTATCTGACCCACAACAAATAAATAAAGAATATATATTTTGTGTATTTCAAATACATTGTGGACATTTTGAACATGTGTTTTAAATCATAAAAAGGCAAAATAGGGGATGTTCAGAGGTTGTCATTTGTGGAGAGAACAGCTCCTCAAAGCCCTTTTAGCAAGCGGATATCAAGTCTGGCTGTTGTTTACCGTAATTTTGTAAGAGTGATTTATTCCTCTGATACAGGAATTTGTATTTCTCCTATTGTGGATTCTCGTTTAAGAAGTGACTTTTAGTAATAAATATACAGTGAAAAATGTAAAAATGTAAAAGTTCAAATTAGGTATATTATTTTGTTTGGATATTGGGGTATAATTTTAAGGGGACAAAACTGATATATTTTCTGTCTTAGAGGAAGGATGTCCTGACTCGTCAGTGAATGTGAATATGTTCTCAGTTATCTAACCTAGTATTATAATGGAATGAACAACCTGATCCATAAGACTGACAGGTGAACTGATTATCAAGTGTCTCTACTCAGGTAACTGAGGTCAAGGGTCTGGGCTCCTTGCTGGTTGGCATGGTGACGTGTAGGAGTGCTGACTTCTACATGTCTCGACCTCAACTCATGGTGGTGGACATCACCGAACTAGGAACTATCAAGCTTCAACTAGAAGTGGTGTGGAGGTAAGTGTACCAGTCAATTCATCTGGTAGCCAAATGAAACTGGTTCATGTTCATAAATAGGGTGCAGATGGTGTGGTAGATAAACTAGCAGTGGACTGCAGAGACCACAATACCTCCTTTGTACTCTTTGGAGATTTACATTTGTTTAAATAAAACCGTATTAAATTGATAATAGGCACTGACTAGGTCAAGGAGTGTTTCCTGTTCATTTCACATGGTCAGAAACATCTGCTGGTAGTAATTTATAGGTCATAGGATTTACAAGATTTTTATCTCAGACAATTAAATGTAGCATGAAATGATGTAAAATGATATTTGCAGCTGCTACAGCTTGACAGATTATTAAGATAATTGAGGCATTTTTCTCTGACAGGCTTTTCATTGATTCCTATTAGAGTAGAGGACTGAGCCCGACTGAAATTCAGACTATAGAGAATTAACACGCTGACTTCACTTCATTATTTCCATCAAAACGAATAATACCACGGCTCTAACAATAACCCAGCTGTGAAGAAAACATCTAGCAACTCTTATAGGCACATACACAAAAACTCCCATATACAAACCACAACATTACAGATTAAAAGTGGGTTTAGAAAGTGGACATTTCATAGGTTCTCTTCACTTTCTTAGTATATTAACCAGAAACCAAACCCAGGTGAAGAGCCTTCTGATTGCTTATTACTTTTACCAAGCTGTTACTCTGGCCTGCTTTAACACCAGCTTTTTGAAAGTGATGTCAATTACCTTTCTAATCACTGAGAATTAGTCAAATTAAATAGAACATAAGAAACTCTGCTCGTATTAAATGCAGATGTATTTCATTCATTGAGCTTCACGACAGTGCAACTACCTTGATGCATACCCAGAAAACGATGTGTTGTTTGCAATAACAACAACTGTACATTTACAATCATTGACTGTCAACCCCAGTTGATCATCCTGTTGAACTGGATGTGCCTGCCACATACACTCCTTTCCCTCCATTCCAGTCCATTTGACAGTGGGGAGGTAAGACCCATCACCACCACGTCCAGCAGGCAGTCCGTCCACAGCCGAAAGGGATCCGTCTACAGCTGGACGCCTCCCAACACACCCAGCTTCACAGAAAAGTATTTCATAGTGAGTGATTCAGATATAGAGGTCGTCCCTGGATGGACATATTCAACCTGGTGCAGTGTTGCAATCTCAACTAGAGGAGCGCTCCATGCTGGCGGGATTTGCTACACTCAGTCAGAGAGTGGATTATCCAATTTTGATTGGATTCATTAGCAATTCTGTACTAAAACAACCAATTGTTTTGCTAAACACTGTTTTGCTATACTTTGTTGCGTAATAAGTTAAGAAAGGTGTTTTATAGAACCCCTGTCACGGTTATAGTGAGGTGCGGAACCATACGCAGACATTGTGGAAAGTAAATGGTGATTTAATCCAATAACACGAAAACAAACTACACGAATTAACAACGTAAATGAAAGGGGCTAACAAACATAAAACGATGTACAAAGAAACGTGTAGAGCAGGGGTGTCAAACCGGTTCCTCGGAGGGCCGTGTGTCTGCAGGTTTTTGTTTTTTCCTGTAAATTGGTTCCCAGTTCAGACCTAAACAACCAGGTGAGGGTAGACCTAACCAATTAGTGACCTAATTAATCAATCAAGTACAAGGTGACAGCGAAAACCTGCAGACACTCGGCCCTCCGTGGATCCGGTT
>JACXGK010003553.1:0-20903 GCA_016801125.1 Novumbra hubbsi | reverse complement strand
TATTCACATGAATTGGAACTAGAACTAGGACAAAGTTGTGAAGTTGTGGAAAACAAACAATCAACCACACCTAAAGTGTGGCTGTAGCCTAGCCTAAGTAGGCTCCCCAATCAGAGTCAACTGAACACAGCTGCTCTGACTGGGGAGCCCACAGGGGCATAGAGAGGGCTAGAGGCCTCTCTAGGTGGCATGCCCTGACTGCGAGCCCCTAAACATAGAGTAGGCTAGGGGCTCCCAGCCAGGACATGACAACCCCCACCAAATGGTGCCTTTCTACTACTACTACAATGGGTCCTACCCTTCAAATTATCTCATGCATGTGTTTAAACCCTGGCTAATACATCTTTGGTCTTCTGTCTAGTCCATGTTCCTCTCTCATGCATGTGTTTAAACCCTGGCTAATACATCTTTGGTCTTCTGTCTAGTCCATGGTCCGGCAGCTTCATCATGACCCAGAGTGCTCCTTCTCTCTGGCGTCACGGGCCTCTCGGGGAGTTTCTTTACTTAGCTACCTTGCGGACACCTCCCCGGCCCCCACCCCCTCTAACAGCCAGGGGGGCAGCCGGACCCAAATAAGCCTAGCCGAGGATCTTGCCTCAGAGAGCAGCCCTCCCGAGCAACAGACGTTGAGAGGATTTTCAGGGCCTTCCGAGACAGGGGACAATTGGCCCCTGACTGACCCAGACACAGGCCCCTCCTCTCCCTCCACACCTGGGGAGACAAAGCGCGGCTCCCTGCTTGCCTTGCGGCAACGCTACAGCACTCCAGATATCCTCAGAAAGAATGGAGGCCCCAGCCCAGTTCCGACAGGGGTGGAGGGCCCAGGGGTGGAGGGCCCAGGGGTGGAGCAGCAGGTGAGGCCAGGGTACGAGGAGAGGGAGGAGGCTCCAGCCAGGCCGATGGTGACCAGCGGTCAGCGCAAAGCACAGGCTCTGAGGAACTCTGCCCTGCTAAGGGGACTGGAGGCCAGTCTACAGGGCCAAGAGTCCCCACACAGGGAGATGAGGACACTGGGAAATCAGATCCTGCACCTCAGCACCATTTTAAAAGTGAGTGCCTGCAGAAAGCCCCGCCGGTAAACTGACAAAGCTCTTTACACACTTTTTTTGTGATATTCAAGTTTGTCAACCAGCAAATAGAATATATGTATATGTGAAACAATTATTATTGTGTTTAGCTTGAATGTAACCTACTATAACCTACTAATACTTTTGTTTTGTACAAAACTGAGAGAGCTGTTTTACATACAGAGGTGTCTGTGCCCTATCACCCTCTTAGAACGACCTCTCCTTGCTGAAGAGCTCCTTTGCCGAGACACTGGCTGTGGAAGAGGAGGAGGTCCTGGAGAGTTTTGACTTTTTGTCCACAGACTTTAACGCCGATGAAGTCTTTAACGCAGATGAAGTCTGTGTGGGCAGCGCTCGCATCAAAAACACAAGGTGCGTTATGAAGGACACTGCCATTTAGCCGTGGATGACACTGTAGAAGACACTGTAGATGAGTCTGGCAGATAGGTTAGCGGTTACAGCATATGACCAGTAACCGATCTTCCCTTGAGCAGGTCTGTTAAACCAATTGATCCTCTGCATTGCTCTGGATTAGAGGGGCTGCAGAATGAATACAATGCAGAGAAGCTGGATGGAAAGGACTTTTTAACATGGGAACAAATACGATACATTATATGATGAGATTAGCATAAACCTTCATTTCAACACATATAATTCAATAATGTTTCATTTTCTATCAGCAAACCTGAGGTACTAAGTATAGGATGTCAGCACTAGTATGTAGGCTACATGTCATGTAGTACTATATCCCATTTATGTATGTTTTTTTTGGGTCTCTTTCATCCAATAAACAGTTCATTGGAAGACAGCATGCCAGGAAGCCTTGGGCTTTCTTCTCAGTACAGCCAATCCCCAGAGAAGCTGGATGTGGCCCCACTGACCACTGGGAACTATAGTCTGGACCGGGCTCTAGAAACCCACCTGGGCATATGCACTCTTCTGATGAAGGTAGGAGGCCTGTCAATAGAGAATGGAAGAGACCTTCAGATTGATAGAACATTTAGTTGAAACTCATTTTAGGTTGTAGTCATTGAGGGCTTTCCCCTTTTAAAACTAGGTGTATTTCTTTGAATATACGCTAAGGAAAGGTTGGATGAGAGGGAAGCTGTGCTGGTACTACTTCTTGTATTCTGGAGGCAGCAGGCTTGAAAACCAGACCACATCAGTCCACCACAAATACAAACATTTACTAATTTGAACAGGAAATAGAACTATTGGTGCTGTCCGTATCTCACAGACATCACAAGATACACTTGTATATCAAACAATAACTGTGTGCCAATAATCAGGTTATTGTTGAAACATTTATTACTAGAACATATGAAGTGGTTAGCTAACATTTTCGAAGTAGTCAAATCTAATTCTTAATCAATACATTTCATAAAGCCCTTTCTACATCACAAAGTGACAGATACTTAAGCTGAAACCCCAAAGAGAAATCAACAAGAGTAAACTGACTAGGTAAAGAGCAGTAGTTGTAGGAATTGTGAATATTCAATGTAAATATACAGCCCTAAATGTAAAGTGTGTGGCTTGGATTCACAGGCAATTAGGAATTCAGAGTCTGCAATAGTTCTGCGAGACATTTTGGATGAGATGTTGCTCCAAGCAGAGGTACTTGAAAGAGTGAGCAGGATGATGCTGGAGAAGACTGACATGTCCTCTTTCAATGAGAGTAAGTATGACACTGTTAAGGTTTGTTTCAATAATACTGGTTAAGTCTTTCTGTAAAAATGCTGGCTTGGTTTGTGCCTTATTTGGAACATACAGAAACCAAAAACCCTTGCAGCAACTCCACCATTTCTTTCTGTCTCCTGTGCCACCTGTTTAAACAGTGGGGTGAAGCACCATATACCTTTATACCGCCATATACCTTTATAAGAGCTTTGCATACTTAACCAACGACTACATAACTTATCATAAATGAAGCAGAAGAACATATTTGTGGGTGATTCCTTTGTAAGTAAATGACAGCAGGTAAACAAGCAATGTTTTGCATTGTCTCAAAGAGTCCTTTTATTTCGGTCCATTTATTTGTTCACATAAGTGTCTAAATGGCATACTTGAGAGATAATTACACTAAACAAATTATTTGTTTGTACCATGTTTTAGAGCTGAAGTAAAATATTACCCACATTTTTCTTTACACAAGAAACATATTACTCTCCAATTGTGTGAGCAATCCATGATAGTGAGCGTTAATACGACAACCTAACAAGTGAGTTATATCATGGCTTATGTATCTACTATAGCATACTATAATACATCCTCTGATCTTTCCCTAGTTCTTCCAAAGGCCCATGGATGGAAAGAGTTATACTATATCCTACTATAATACATCCTCTGATCTTTACCTAGTTCTTCCAGAGGCCCATGGATGGAAGGAGTTGTACTATAGCATACTATAATTCATCCTCTGATCTTTCCCTAGTTCTTCCAAAGGCCCAGGGATGCAAGGAGTTGCTGAAGTTTTGGGAGGAGTGTGCAGGCTGCGATTGGCTCCTCTGCTGCCCCACCGACACTTTTGTCAAGACCCTGAAGAAACGTTACATCCACAAAGTCAAAGCCAAGCAGCCTGGTCAGCCAGATGCAGGTGAGCGCCATTCCACAAAGGCTCCATAAAGGCTCCATGAGGGCTCCATGAGGGCTCCATGAGGGCTCCATGAGGGCTCCATGAGGGCTCCATGAGGGCTCCATAAAGGCTCCATGAGGGCTCCATGAGGGCTCCATGAGGGCTCCATGAGGGCTCCATGAAGGCTCCATGAGGGCTCCATAAAGGCTCTATGAGGGCTTCATGAGGGCTCCATAAAGGCTCCATGAGGGCTCCATACAGGCTCCATAAAGGCTCCATGAGGGCTCCATAAAGGCTCCATGAGGGCTCCATGAGAGCTCCACTTAATCATTTGGTCTGGTGTGGTTTATACACCCTCTGTCTATAAGGTTTTCTGGCTTGGTTGCCAGTTTGTCTTGGCAAGAAAACAATACAGCCATTAACATCAGGGACAGGCACACTTATGTCATTTAGCAGAAGCTATTATTAAGAACAACATAGTGAATGCATACTTTTAGGAACAGGTACCCAGGCTAAAAGAAATGTCACCATTAAAAAAGGGCTAATTAATGCAGACTTTAGTGACTGGATATTTGACCATTGTGGGTCTCTGACAAATTGGGTTAGCAGCAACTGGATATTTACTACTGTGGATCTCTGAAATATTGTGTTAGTATTGACTGGATATTTATTACTGTGCATCTCTGACACATTGGGTGAGTAGTGACTGGATATTTACTACTGTGGATCTCTGACACATTGGGTTAGTAGTGACTGGATATTTACTACTGTGGATCTCTGACACATTGGGTTAGTAGTGACTGGATATTTGACCACTGTGGATCTCTGATCAACTGGGTTAGTAGGGACTAGATATTTGACTGTTGTGTGTCTCTGACACGTTGGGTTGATGCAGACTGAATTACTGTGGCAGTGTGTGATATCCATTCTGACATATTGTGTCATCTACAGTGTTTGCACAGCTGTTGCAGCAGATACAGGCTAGCTGTCGGATGGTGCCTTTGGCCCGTTGCACTCTGGACCGGGTTACCGTCTTCCAACTGTCTACCTATCTGTGCCGCTGGAGCTTTACACACCTGGGAGAGCACATCTCCCGCCTCTCCAAAGAAGGTATCCAATCAGGCACTCATTTTCACACTACCACACATATCTGAATTAAACTGTGCTGGCTGGTATTAGTGCATAGCTGTTATTTATGTAAATTGGTCACATTTCATATAACACTGGAACTGAACCAAAATTTAGCAAAGGCAACAACAGTGAAATCAAGCAGCTGTGTTATCTCATTGAGTTCCATATATCTGATAATAGTTCACGCATTTATATTCTGCTTTGCACCATAGGACTTGTGGACTGACATGTTTTGCAGTGTTGTTGACAGTAGTAAGAATCATACATTTATATAAGCATTCTTTAAAGTACCCAAATGCTGCAAATAAAATACATTGCAGTAGACCATTGCAAAACAAACCTACTTCTATTTCAGATGTAGGAGAATGTCCCAATAATATTATACATCTGGATAGAAGCTGTCAACCTTCTCCCCACTTTCTGAACACTAAAGCTAACTTATAAACCGGAGCATGTGGGAAATTTAAGATGAAGAGCCTCATAGTGTGAAACAAAGTACAGGTTTCCTTAACAGCCCCTGCAGCTGTTTTTTCAGAAGGTCCCTGGGACAACTGAAGCATCGTTTAAAGTTAGAATGTGTACATAATGGAAAATGTTCCAGAAAGGCTGAGAAAATTCAACATGTATAATCAGTGCCAGACCTGAGCTGAAATATTCCATGATCCGTGATTACAGGCATGCTAAAACAGTGTGTAAACCTTCTCAGTCTCTAATATAGTATCTTCAAATCAACTAGGAAGAGGACCTACGTGTATGTCCCTCCCCATTGCGTAATAGGTAGGATGGAGATACAAAATGATCCAACAATCATATTTAAAGAAGTTGGTTGAATATCAGGGTCAAAAAGAGATTCTGCTAGATGAATGGTCTGAGATCCCTAGTTATAATCTGTCCTCCCATCTGATTAAACACTGTTATCTGATTGGACTACACGCAGTTTTTGTCTTGTCATCTCAGTCATTGCAAACCTTTTATATCGATTTGTAACATCCAGTTGATTAACTAGCTGTTGTGAGCTGGTAAAGCTTTGCGTTTTTTACAGATAGGGCCTAAAATAATGTAAGAAGAATGAATCCCCAGTAGACTTCAATGTAGTGATTTATGTAGACATCGAGTTGTTTAAAACAAAAAGCATTGTGCAAGATGAGGAAAACCAATAATTTAATATATATATATATATATATCAGATATACACTTAATCCTATATGCATTTAATCCTATAATGAATAAAATAAATAAAATAAATCTATAAATTCCAATAATAATTGAGAGATTAATATATTAGTTGTTATTTGCGTTTCTTAAACACTACAATGCATTTAAACATGCCTTAGCGGCAGCAGTTGGGTTGGGTTAAAGACATTACAAGAGACATAGGTGTGTGAATGGCCACAGATATGTGCTTGTACTCTGGCATTGAGAATCAAGGCTTTCTGCACCTTATAAGGCGCTTAGTGTATCATATATAATGTTCCTCCAACCTATTATTTCAGCTGTTGTCTTGGCTTTCCATGCCTTTTGCACCTCTCTTTCTTCATGTGTTCAATACTTTTTCCCTGTGTCATTTCACATTATTACACATAACTTCATTTTCTGAGCTTATTTGTTTTGGTTTCTTTGTATGTATGGATAACTTGGGTTGTTACCAACATATGGGGAAAATGTAATGTCAACAGCACCTTTGGATATATATTTACTGAGAAAAATGGTGATGTGTTCAATACTTATTTCACCCACTGTATATTCTTGCTGGATCATATATTTTAGCCAGATAAACTAAAAACAGATTTTTAGTAATTGTTGACAATAGATTGTTTGCACTGTTCCAACCTGTCACTATAAAACCACCATACATATCATACTATGAGTTAGGTGTAACATTGCACCCTTACCTTAGTGCTAATCTGAGCCACCTCTGGGATGACATACTGGCTGTATCTAACTAGCAACAATGTTGTATGAGGGATTGTTAGTTGAGTCCTTTAATTAACAAATGTTTATGGTTACTTCCGGATAGGCAAGGTATCTATTTTCTTTCCAAAATAGTTGTGCCACAAATAATGCCCTAGCTGTCAATGCTGTTATATGTTCTGACAACCTGCCATATTATTGCTTTTTCTGTGCAGTAGAGAATGTAACATCAGGGCAGTCAATAGTCTGTTGTTATGGTGTTTCCTGTCCCATGACTGACACTGTCAGTACTGTCAATTATTGCCATGCATGTTGTCAGAGCAATAAGTGAAATATATTTCAGCAACAATCGATTGCTTGAAAGGAGCAACATGTATGTTGATATTTAAATTCTGTCATCCACTGCCACCTCCTTCACTACACAGCCACTCAGAAGCCGCCTCAATATGTAACACCACCTACGGGTCAATGACAAGCTGGCTGTAAGAAGATAAATAAACTGGCACCTACGCATGACAGTTGAAAGTAACTAAAAGTATGTTGGTCTGTGTCAGTTTACCTGGTGTCTGCTCTGGGGAGTCCAACAAGGAGAAGGACACTGAGGAAGTTGAAAGGGAGGTGCATCGCTGAGCTGCTGCCTCTGTGCTGTACCCTCCAATGTCTAGCGGGTCTCCAGATGGATGCCAACCACAAAGTCTCCCAGGCTGCCAGAAACTGTCTCTGCAGAGCCACGAGCAACAAGGCCTTCAGGACTAAGGTATGGAGGGTAGCCAAATGTGTTAGGCCAGTTCCCTGAAGGTCACTGGTTCAACGCTAGTTACAAATTACAAATCAGAATGCCCTAATACTGAAATTTACATTTTTTGTGAGAATCATGTTCAAATCTTCAGAAAGTATCTGCATTGAATTTAATATTTAATGCAGGGAACAATATAAACCCAAATCCCTGGAAACAGTGCCAGGAAATACAATCAAAACATGCCTGGCAACTTTGGATGAGACTAGCATTTGTTGGTGGCATTGGCTTCTTGTTATTGTAGATACATTGTATTTAAAAAATAAAAAGCTATCAGATTTGACATGTTCATAATGTTATTAACCTTCCAGGCAATAGTGTACTACACGGAAACCTTGAGGAACCGTGATGCCAGGCTCCAACAGGCTGCCTGTCTGGCTCTCATGTGTCTCAAAGTGAGTGCTCTTATTGTCAAAGGGAGACGCCAATCAGTATGCACAGAGGATTCATCATCTGTCGGCACACACATCGCCAATCTCCGCCAACACTCTCTGGCTTATCGTGGAAACTAATGCCTGTAGATGATCAGCCCCCCAATAGTAGAATCCTGTTTGTTTTGGCACCGTTTTCTCAACTGCCCTATTTCACTGGGTGTTTTCACTGGGTTTTGTCACTGGTGGTATTCACTGGCAGTTTTCACTGGCATATTTCAGAGAGCCACTCAATAGCAGACATTTGGCCCCGCTTGAGAATAGGAAATATCCTTGAGATATATAAGTGTGGTGGTATTGAGGGCTTTGGAAATGATATGCACAAAACTAAAAAGAGTGGGTTCATTTGAATGACACATCTGGAACTTTGTGCCTGGCAGGCATCTGAGAGCGTGGAGCAGGTGGCTGAGTTGTGGCGGTCAACCGATGAGGACCTGCGCAACGCCGCCAAAGAGACCGTGCTGTCATTTGGTAATCTCTTGTGCTGTTCCATTCACCTACAATGTGCATGGATGACATACTGTAGGTCCCTATAATTACTGACATAATAGGTTAGACATATTTAAATGACAGAACTAAATGGGGTTTTGATGATGGAAGACATACTGTAGGTCCCTATAATTACTGACATAAAAGGTTAGACATACTTAAATGTCAGAACAAAAATGGGTTTGAGGATGGAAGACATACTGTAGGTCCCTATAATTACTGACATAATAGGTTAGACATATTTAAATGACAGAACTAAATGGGGTTTTGATGATGGAAGACATACTGTAGGTCCCTATAATTACTGACATAATAGGTTAGACATATTTAAATGTCAGAACAAAATGGGGTTTGATGATGGATGACATACTTTAGGTCCATATAATTACTGACATAATAGGTTAGACATATCTAAATGTCAAAACAAAAAGGGTTTGATGATGGATGACATACTTTACATCCCTATAATTACTGACATAATAGGTTAGACATATCTAAATGTCAATACAAAATGGGTTTGAGGATGGATGACATACTGTACATCCCTATAATTACCGACATAATAGGTTAGACATATCTAAATGTCAATGCAAAATGGGTTTGAGGATGGAAGACATACTGTAGGTCTTTATAATTACTGACATAATAGGTTAGACATATTTAAATGTCAGAACAAAATGGGTTTTTGATTATGGAAGACATACTGTAGGTCCCTATAATTACTAACGTAACAGGTTAGACATATCTAAATGTCAGAACAAAATGGGTTTGATGATGGATGACATACTGTAGGTCCCTATAATTACTGACATAATAGGTTAGACATATTTAAATGTCAGAACAAAATGGGGTTTTGATGATGGATGACATACTTTACATCCATATAATAATTACTGCCAAAATAGGTTAGACATATCTAGATGTTTAAACACAATGGTTTTGATGATAAAAGACATACTGTAGGGCCCAATAATTACTGACATAATAGGTTAGACATATTTAAATGTCAGAACAAAATGGGGTTTTGATGATGGATGACATACTGTAGA
The DNA here is from genome assembly GCA_016801125.1 of Novumbra hubbsi. Classification (NCBI taxonomy): domain Eukaryota; kingdom Metazoa; phylum Chordata; class Actinopteri; order Esociformes; family Umbridae; genus Novumbra; species Novumbra hubbsi. The sequence goes on along the minus strand of JACXGK010003553.1, from coordinate 11,457 downwards.
TCCATATAATTAGTGACATAATAGGTTAGACATATCTAAATGTCAGAACAAAATGGGTTTGATGATGGATGACATACTGTACATCCCTATAATTACTGACATAATAGGTTAGACATATCTAAATGTCAATACAAAATGGGTTTGAGGATGGATGACATACTGTACATCCCTATAATTACTGACATAATAGGTTAGACATATCTAAATGTCAATACAAAATGGGTTTGAGGCTGGAAGACATACTGTAGGTCTTTATATCTACTGACATAATAGGTTAGACATATTTAAATGTCAGAACAAAATGGGTTTTTGATTATGGAAGACATACTGTAGGTCCCTATAATTACTGACGTAACAGGTTAGATATATCTAAATGTCAGAACAAAAAGGGTTTGATGATGGATAACATACTGTAGGTCCCTATAATTACTAACGTAACCGGTTAGACATGATTTATTATGATTTTTTTTGCAATTAATCAATTATCGAAAACAAATATAAAGAACCTGTAAACTAGGAGTGCTGATCTGGGATTTACATTGCTTCTGTTTGTTTTTATTTCTCAGGGAAAAAGGGTCATAGTGCATTCCAACGAATGGACAATATGTATTGTGAGTTGCAAGAAGAAGCATATCAGAACACGGATACTGAAATCACAATCCTGTAGAGACATGGAGGTACTCCCTCTCCTGGTTGGCCTGCTAAACTGCAGCGTCAGGATTTGAATCAAAATCAGAATTTAAAATTGCTCTACAAGAACAACGAACAAGCATGCAATTTGCTCAACTTGAGTGTCTAAAGCTTGTCATCCTGCTTTGTGTACAGGCAAAACATAGTGCCTAATACCTAAAAAGATTTTCCCTTTTCTGAATAGACCATGTTTAATCATTATTTGCTTTGTATGATAAACATTTTGTATTTATGACTGAAGCCTTATCTGTATTTTAGCAGTATCATTGAAACTATCACAATAGAAAAGGTTCAAATGAGCCAAGCCTTTTTATAAGTTAATAAACAATGTTTTTGGTGTGTTTTAAACTGGCAGAAACTGGCTTGGTTTTGTAAGTATTCAATGATAAACAGGAACCATTTATAAATATAAAAAACATGTATTGAGAAATATTTTAAAAAATCCTCCTTTAAGAAATGTATTGTGAAAGCTGTATTTTTATTCATTTATAGTATGTAGAAATGTCATTGTGATGTAGTAATAGTCATTTCTACATATACCGCAATGAAACATCACATTGCAACAGAGGCTAAAAAATCATGTCTCTAGCCTGAACTCAAACAAAGAAACATATTTGCATACCCAATATCACACATACTGGGTGTAGTCTAAGAATAAACCTGACAGGAAAAACAGTCTATTAAGACTAATAATAGAACAATTTATAAAGAAAAAATTCACTGTTAGACACTATTTGATTTCCATCAGATAGAATTGTGCGCTGCATTATTTCTAAAATGTCACGCCAGGAAAGGTCAACCTGCTGCGTGATCTAATAACATCATTGTTTTGTAGATGTTACTGTGGCCATTGTGTTTCGCCAATTGCTTGATCACACTAATGGTGGGTGGTCCTTGTTCCAAGGAACCGTGGGACTTTACCCATCTGTACAATGTTTCTTATCAGCCACTGCGTTTCAAAATAACCAGCTAAACAAATTTTCTTTTTAAAGACTGCAGCTGCAACAAGCCCTGTTCCCAACTTTGAAAGTAGGCTATCCAAAATATGCGTGGTACCTGCTAGCGTGCTAGTCTTTTTGAGTCTTCCAAACAATGATTCTTTGTTACGAGAGCTGGATTCTTTACAACCAGGATTGTGTTTAGTGAGGAAATTCACAATTTTGATGGCACATATCATAACAAACATATATAGGCAAATAAACCAGCAGTGAAATGTCCCTTTATTGGTAAATGTGACATAAGCTACAGCATCCCAACAGGACAAACTAAATCAACCGAAGTGTCATTGTGAAAACAATATAAACGTAATGTTGGTCCTGCAGTTTCCTGAACAGCCAGCTGACAAATGGCTGCCTTCCTGCAGGGTATCATACTGGGTTTGGGGTCCTAACAACATTACTCACACTTAAAGTGGGTTTAACAATTGCATTCTTCATACTAAACCTAAAGATGTAGCATGCTTTTCCCAAAATAACACACAGAAGACGCTTACTAATGCATATTGAGACCATAGCCTAGAATCAGAAGATATTTCAAACTAAAGTTTTGATGAGATGATCAATTATGACAAATGCGGCATGTCTGTCCAACTGCAAATAACCAATAAAAGCCATTACCCACATTAGGACAGAATCCAAGCCCAATACAATGTTGATTAAAAGAAATGCTCAGCTCAAAACTAAAAAATCCAACTGCTCTACAAGTGGTCAGAGGCAGTCATTAAATACGTTTAAGAGCAATCTTAGTACTAATGGCTTTTGGAAAAAGATTCCACAAAGCACTAACAAAAGCTTCTAACCGAGATCTGTCCTGTAGTTCAAACAAATAAAAAACCTTTTGATCAAAAGCTCATTAGGTTTTGCAGCAGTTTTTTCATGGCCTGTGTTTTCCCTACAGCACCAGACAACACATTTTGATTACTTTAATAATAATAATAACACTTCATAAAAGCAGACTTGTCGATTCAAATATTGCTATTTTTGAGAACCCTACTGTCAACAGTTTTCCTTTATGGAAAATATTTATCTTTCCTTTTATTCTTGGCGATTTGGCTTCCATATATTGAAGATAATCAATGACAGTCAGCACTAAATGGATTCGATGAAGGATGACATACAGATAATCAATGACACAGTCACAAGGCTGACTAGTCAAAAAAAATAAAACAGGACGCCACAACAACAACCGTAGTGATTTAACAACTTGAACAACTTTAGTGTGAACTTTATTAAATTAAAAACAGTGAAAGCAATTGAGATCTACAGGGGAAGTGACAAATAACAGGTTATTATTCGGGCACTTGACATCCACAGAGCTCAACTGGGCCACAGGATATCGATCCTCACCGTCTCCTTACCATAAAGAACCATGTATACTGATAGCATTTCCACAATGAAGAGCCACACACACACACACACTTGATTTCTACCCTTTGGAAACTTTCAGCATTCTGTAATTAAAACATGTCTTCACATATGAAAAGAAAGAAACAGTCAAAAGGCAGCCAATGCACCTTTATCGAGGCGTTCTGTCCAGAGTAGATGAATGTCTCTCAGAACCAGGGGAAGTGTTGGAGAGCCGTAGAGAGGAAGCAGACAAGACAGGCTCAGCTGTTTTCTGACAGGTTTATGCAGTCTCCCAATGCATAATAGCACAGGGTTGATGTAAGCATTGGAGAAGACATTTCCGCCATTATTTCTTATACCAGTCATTTCCATGGAATTCCATGATGTGAAAGCAGACCAGAGCACACTCAGTGCAGAGGGGTTGTTTATTTGCATCTCGACAGTCTCAGCTAGGTGATTTGAACCACAGCTTGGTTCCAGACTGTCCTGGGGCTGCCAGAGGGATCCCTCCTAGGTCCCCACGATGCTGGGGTCGTGTGCGGACTCGGGCAGTGTGGAGTCATGGCAGTGGTACAGAAAACAGTTGCCCCAGCAGCTGTAGCAAATGAGAAACAGGGCCGCCAGAAACACCAAGGCACAAATGGTACACGGCTTCCTCTCCAGCAGGAAGCTGAGCAGGTAGAAGCCCATGAACATGGAATGGTTGAACCACAGGGCAGGGTTCAGGGGTTTGGGGATGAGCAGGACCGGCAGCAACCACTGAAGGCAGTACATGGCGAGTGAGGGAGCAGCCGAAGCACAAGCTCAAATCAGGTTGCAACGGCGTTGGGTGGAAGGACACCGGGAGGCTTCCAAAACGCTGCAACTACGCCGGGGCAGCGGGGTGTAGGCTGGTACCTTCAGGTCAGACCTACAGGACACAAAGGACACAACAAATGAAAAGGTGCATGCACATATCTGTTAGGAGGGTGTCATCGACATGGAAATCAAGAGTTGATTTAGATGAAGCTGTACTGGACTTTGAGCTTTTTAAATACAGAAGTCCTGTACACACTAGGCTCCAGTAACTTGGACCGGCCAAAATATAATTAATGAACCCACATACCATACTTCATTTTTTTTTTATACTTTCTGTCACAATATTTTTGATACAGTGCTAAATGAACTGCACTGTCAGTTTTGTCCCAGTGTATTTGAGTAGGCAATCGAAATGGAGAAATTCATTTAAGGGTCAAGCCTAATTAAATAGCAATTCATTTTATTGATTCAATTGACAGATCTAGGGCCAAGCACTAGTCATTAAATAATTGACAAATATAATTATTCCGGAACAAATACAGCCAAATATAGACATAAAGAAAAGATAGAAATAAACCATATCTTCAAACCCCTGACCAACTCTCATATTACTAAATTGCAAATCAGTATTTCCTACAACATTCTCTGTTAGCAACAAGAACATAAATTGCCCTGATGGGGTCCAGCAGCAATTAAAGTCGGTCCAAACGAAAACACGTACCCTCTTTGAAGTCAGTTCAGAACGAAAACACGTAAACTCATTGAAGTCGGTCCAAACGAAAACACTTACACTTATTGAAATTAGTCCTATTTTTCATCAACTGACAAAACATGTGTCTTTTACCAACCCTGATTGTTTTATTTGTGTTTTGCTATTTAGGCATACAAGATCTGCAATGGTTTATATTATACCCAGTAAGTTAAAGGTATAAAAACTAATTAAGAACAAAAGTAGAATCAAAACTAAAATAATGTATAAGATTGGTTCTCCCAATTGGACATTAGAAAGGAAGAAGATCAGCAACTGTCTTTTTTAAGACTCAAAATAAAAATACTTATTTGACTGATCAAGCATTGGGGTCAAATGGCGTCCAAATCCTGCTCAATTTTTTTTTATTTGGTTTATGTGTATAATGCTTATTCCAGCCTGAGACAGAGGTGAACATGGCTTGTCTTTAAGAATGACTCTGAGTGTAATTTTACCCAAATATGAATCTAGGTAAAATTATCCTTTTAAAGCACTCAGAGACGTGATTACCCAGCCTAAAAGATATAACTGTATGTTGCCCACATTCTCCATTGGAATGAGACCAAAACAAAAAAGACTAAAGGTGGGTATAGCATAAAAACAGGAAGGTCATACAGCAAGCAAACCAATCCCCAATCTAAAACCAGGAATGGTATAATATTGTGCTGGTATATTGATTAATTGGACCATTGTATAGGGGACTGAAAAATCACTACCTGAGTACTGGGCTGATGGTAATGTACCGAGTCCATGTATTGAGACAGTAAGAAAAATATAACAGGCGCTAACGGAGAGCTAAACTTGTCAAAAGAACAAACAGAGATAGCCACTGGCAACAATAAAGACTCACCACATAATGGTTTTGTAATGACCAATTCAGTTGCTTGACTTAAACCCTACTGATACCTGTAAGCTGACGTATGTCCACAAGAGAGGAACAACGACTCCTTCAGTGCTCTTCTACAAAGTATATATTTAAAAACTGGGCGGATTGAATCCTGATTTCCGGTTGACTGATAGCCATGCTACAGCCAACCAGATCTAAGATCACCAACTACTGGAGCAGCAACAGAGACACTTGGCTGTACCCCCAAGTTTTCCAAGCTGATGCCAAGAAATCGCTTCCATCTTAAAAGTGCCAGCCTCCACTTCAACAACACCAGAGTAGACAGAGGGGCCAGCAAGGATACGATACCCTGTTCAAGACAAAACCTCTCCTCGTCCATGTTCTTCACAACTTTAATTACTCCGGCATTGACGAATCTTGTCTTGCCAAGGGCAAATCTTTTTTCGACAGCATATCCCCAGTATGCGCCATCGATTTGGAATAAAAAAAAACCGAAGTGCTAATAACAGACTCCAGATCAAGCAGGATGTATCAACTGGTGGTGCATTGAACGTGGAGATTAGGCAGAGTACCGTCATTCACTTGGCAAAGGCCAGCCTGCTAGGAAAAAGACAACCAGTGTTTACTGATAATTACAAGTCGTACCCTGCCCTCCTCGAACGCCTGTATGCCCACAACACCTGTGCATGTGCAACAGAAAAGATTAACCAAAAAGGCATGCCAGCTATTTTTTCAGGAAAGCTCCACCGCGCCCATCATTGTTCAAAGATACTGGCATGGTGCCGATCCTCACTACAGTGCATGACAACCTTTTCACGAAGCAGCAAGGGTCCCACTGGATTCAGAATCCTCTGCAGGTCAAGCATGATGACAATGGTAAATGTTTAAGGCATGCAATTAATGAATCCTCTTGTGTAGAACAACCGCAAGACCTGTCTGCAAGTCTACTGATAAAAAAGGAGGGGAAAAGCAGGCTTACTGTACAGAAGGACGTTCACAGTGCACACACACAAGCAAACTTGTTTTCCCTAAAACTGAATATTAATTGCACAATTCTGCTTTTAACACTACGTAAATAAGTTGCATAGTTTATTAAACTTAACAAGTTCTGCTATAACTTGCTATAACATAAATTAATGAAATGACCAATGTTACTGTCTATGAGTTTGTTTTGGTGTTTTCTATCAGATTTTCTACCTTTTTGCTGACATATATGGTAAACAAAAACTACTGTGCGGATGTTGACTTTTGGCATATTCATGCCAGAGAGAGAGACAGTTGCCTTTACTAAACCCTGCTATTTATCTTGAACAAACACGGTTTGAAACTGCAACAAGGATTATAATCCTTCTATAATTTTGAATGTCTGCCATATTGGCATGGTGCTGTAGGTGTTTGGGAATTCTTCAGCAGTTAGTAAGTTAATTAAAGGTTACATTTCTTTCATACTGAGTGTAGGATCAAGTTGACAAAAATCGCGCACTTCATCCATTGGTTAATTTGTCCATTTGTTTCTGATCATTTACAAGCGGTTTATTATTAATCCAGCCAGCAAGTTTTGTCCTGACATACTTGTTTGCACTTGATTTGGAATTGCCAGAACATATTACGAAGTTATGCTTGCAAATGCCCTCAAGCACCTCAGTGCTTCTTTTCTGACTGACAAGACAGGCGGTGAGATATATGGCTCAGCTAACATCAATCCAGCTATAGTCTATTAAACTATACTTCCATCTTCACGCGAAAGTTTCCCGACCTCCAAAATGTAGGATTCAGATTAAATACTACTAGTTTAATGACACGTTTTGGTCTACGTTAGGTAGCAGAGGCCACATCATCTTGCAAATCACATTGAACAACAAGGGGACCAAATTCCTATCCTTTGATGTTAAAATGGCTATTATGGATTCTGCTATCGTAACGTAGACTAACAAAATACTAAATAAATGTATGTTCATAATCAGGTTTTCCGTATTTTGTCTACCCTCTCCTAACCATAACTAAATCACAGTACTGGCCAGCTGTAGAAACTGAGGGCAGAATCTGTTCTAGCATATCTGGAAGAGTAGTGGTAGCCGCATCAAAAATATTGATTGGAAAGCGTTAGCATAGGCTAGAACTCTGTTAATAGTAGTTACCTTTCCATCAAACAACCAACCACAGGAATTTATTAACAAAACGTTTTGAATAAATATCCCAAAACAGTTGTGTGTGGGGAAAATACACCAAAGATACCTACAACACAAGACACGTGCTGCTAATGCAGGAACAATCCCTGGCTACAAACATAATCACACACTTCTTATATAATGCCAGACGTAACGAAGCTGCTAAAATAACCGTGCCTAGTTAGTTAGTAAGTTAACTACTGTCCTGTGTAACATTGACTTGACCGCGAGCTTCGTTTTGCTAATCATAGACTAGTTTAGATACAGCTAGCTAACAATCTGTTAACCCAGGCCCATGTAGCTAATGTAGCTAGTTATACGGATGTCAGGTAAACTATAGGAACCCAAGTACTGTAGTGTTGCAGATTTTTTTTTATTGTATTAGAATTTAAGTAGCCTAATGTGGGATGTTATTTGATTGAATAACGTGTGTAACGCGAAATAACCCAGATACCAGGTGTCCTGTTGGAAAGTGAGATGCTAACCTATTTGTTAGCAAAGTTAGCTACAGAAGCTAACGTCAGATACGACACGTTCTCGTTAAAACAGTAACGTCAGCTTAGGTAGTCGGTAACAAAGTCATATTTCATTAAAACAAGATTTGGCTAGCACAGTATTTGGAAAACAAAATACAACCCAGACCTGACATGTCCTTGGTTCATTCTTTGTCGAGTACACTACCCGACTCCGCTGCTGCCCAGACCACTGCGAAGTGCATTTTAGGACCCGGTGAAACAGAAGAGAAAACATTTACCGGACTGTACATTTTGTTCAAATAATGTTATTATTGATTTTTTTATTACGAACAACATTATACTTGACCAAAAAACATTTATACAGCTGTTTAGAATCAATTATATATCAGGCTATTGATTTTGTAATTTCTGTTTTACAATGTAAAAAACTGGCTTTCTATACTGGTCTTGCATATACTATAATATTATTTTCAGGGAAAAAGCGGATGGCCCATTGTGCTGAATAATCTTTAATTAGGTTTTAAAAACCTTTTAAGACTATCTAACGGTTTTGCTAAATATTTTCAATTACATACTGCATGTATCTTGACTATGCTGTTGTCCTTTTGTTTAGTATCAAGAAAGGTATTGCTATATTTCATGTAATTTATATGAAGGGGTAAGCAAAGAAGATATTACAGTATTTGGTATGACTGGCATGGGTATTAAAACCCCATTATCATATATACATGTCTTCACAGCCCACTGTTAAAAAATAACTTTGCTTTTTTAATGACGTTGGGATATGAATCTAACATTCATGCCCAGCGAATAGGAATGAGATGTCAATATGGGAAACATGCATTCGTCACATATACATGAAAACAAATGTGATAATATATGCATGCAGCAATTTTGGGATCCAAGCTACAGTGGAGGAAAAACTGATTTGGTCCCCTGCTGATTTTGTACGTTTGCCCACTGACAAAGAAATGATCTTTCTCTCGAATTTTTATAGTAGGTCTATTTGAACAGAGACAGAATAACAACAAAACAATCCAGATTTTTTTTTTCAAATAAGTTATAAATTGATTTGCATTTTACTCAATGAAATTAGTATTTGACCCCTTTGCAAAGCATGACTTAGAACTTGGTGGCAAAACCCTTGTTGGCACTCACAGAGGTCCCCCTGGCTGAGGGAAGGAGGTTCTCACCCTAGATTTGACGGTACATGGCCTAATCCATCTTTCCTTTGATGTGGTGAAGTTGTCCTGTCTCCTTAGCAGAAAAACACCCCCAAAGCATAATGTTGCTACCTCCATATTTGATGATGGGGATGGTGTTCTTGGGGTCATGAGCAGCATTCCTCCTCCAAACACGGCAAGGTGAGATGATGCCAAAGAGCTAGGTTTTGGTCTCATCTGACCACAACACTTTCACCCAGTTCTCTTCTGAATCATTCAGATGTTCATTGGCAAACTTAAGAGGGGCCTGTACATGTGCTTTCTTGAGCAGGGAGACCTTGCGGGCGCTGCAGGATTTCAGTCCTTCACGGCGTAGTGTGTTACTAATTATCTTCTTGGTGATTATGGTACCAGCTGCCTTTGGATCATTGACAAGATCCTCTCGTGTAGTTCTGGGCTGATTCCTCACCGTTCTCACGATCATTAAAACTCCACAATGTGAGATCTTGCATGGAGCCCCAGACCGAGGGAGATTGACAGTTATTTTGTGTTTCATCCATTTGAGAATAATCGCACCAACTTTTGTAAACTTCTCACCAAGCTGCTTGGCGATGGTCTTGTAGCCCATTCCAGCCTTGTGTAGATCTACAAGGTTGTCCCTGACATCCTTGGACAGCTCTTTGGTCTTGGCCATGGTGAAGAGTTTGGAATCTGATTGATCGCTTCTGTGGACAGGTGTCTTTTATACAGATAACAAGCTGAGATTAGGAGCACTCCCTTTAAAAGAAACCTGGGAGCCAGAAATATTGCTGATTGATAGGGGATCAAACACTTATTTCACTGAGTAAAATGCAAATCAATGTTTAACTTTTTTGAAATGTGTATTTCTGGATTGTTTTTGTGGTTTTTCTGTCTCTCGAAACCTGAAGGATCTGGAGGAGGTCTGTGTGGAGGAGTGGGCCAAAATCCCTTCTGCAGTGTGTGCAAACCTGGTCAAGAACACAGGAAACATATGATCTCTGTAATTGCAAACAAAGGTTTCTGGACTGTGGCAACCCAGGAGCTGTAAGGCAGTTAACACCCCAGCACCACGGTGTCCAGTAACTTTACTTCCAGGGTTCCTTGTTCTTCTTACCTCATGATAGTTCTTAATGACTTTCACTGTAGGTATGGGGTCGTTGTCATGCTGCAGAATACATTTGGGGCCATCAGATGCCTCCCTGGTGGTATTGCACGATCGATAAGTATCTGCTTGTACTTCTCAGCATTAAGGAGACCATTAAGTCTGACCAAATCCCCAACTCCATTTGCAGAAATGTAGCCCAAAACTAGCAAGGGACCTTCTCCATGCTTCACTGTTGCCTGCAGACATTCATTTGTGTATCGCTTTCTAGCCCTTCTGCTTAAGCACATGCTGCCATTTTTCTGCACCCCAGTTCCTGTGTTTTTATGTAGATTTGAGTTGCTTGGCCTTGCTGTCATTTCAGAGGTATGGCTTTTGAGTCTTCCATTAAGGCCACTTCTGACCGGACTCCAGACAGTACATTGGTGTACCAGGGTACCACTGTTTTCGTCTTTCTTCTGATTGCAGTATGGTTGATGTGTCTTTCATCTGCTGCGGTATGTTTCCTTGGCCGTCCACTGCATCAACAGTTCTCAAAGCCTGATTCTCTGCGCGTCTTCAGAAGAACTTAGACAGCACAAATGGAGACTTGTCTGGAGAATGTCTGCCTTGGGAATTCTATCTGGGAGTGACCGTGTCGATGCAGTTTGACTACCTTGTCTTGTTGCTGTGTTCAGTCTTGTAAAGGTGTATGACTTTTTACAGTAACTGTCTCCAGCAACCTCACCTTGTTAGCTAAGTTTGGCTGTTCCTCTTTCAGTTTATTTCTTCTACACAGCTGTTTCTTTTTCAGTTAGTGATTTTGTTTCAATCTACTTACTGTATTGACGATCATTGGCCACCTTTTGGTATAATTGCTTAATCCTGACCTGACTACATGCCTACAAAATCCCTGACTTTGTGCACGTGCACCTAGAAGAATTGATGCAGTTTTGAAGGCAAAGTGTGGTCACATCAAATATCGATTTAATTAAGATTTTTATTTTGTTAACTTTTTGTGCATTTTGTTAATGGATTAATGTAGTCTATACACAGCCCCATACACAGCCCCATACACACACCCCCTACACACTCCCATACACAGCCCCATACACAGCCC
>JACXGK010003552.1:24778-44606 GCA_016801125.1 Novumbra hubbsi | reverse complement strand
TGCATTTTATATGAGACCAGATCCCAGTGCATGTTATATGAGACCAGATCCCAGTGCATGTTATATGAGACCAAATCCCAGTGCATGTTATATGAGACCAGATCCCAGTGCATGTTATATGAGACCAGATCCCAGTGCATGTTATATGAGACCAGATCCCAGTGCATGTTATATGAGACCAGATCCCAGTTCTTGCATGTTCCTAAACTGACTTTTGAAGTGAGATTGCTTCCATGAGGGCGTTGCTATAAAAAGACATGGGTCATTCTGACAGTGTACTCCAGTCCACAAGCTTTCCCTCACATTTCAGCGCTGGGTCTCCATTCAACTGAACATTCCCACCAAACACCAACGGAATGCAGTCCAAGACAGACGGTAAAGGGTCCCTTCTACCTGGAACGCCCTTCACGAGCGCTGCAGCGTGATTGGTTGAGCCAAACAACCTCAGAAGCACCAATGAACGCAGGGATATGAGGCACAATTAGGTTACTGCTTACGCAGAGATACACGCACACAGATATATACAGCGATAAAAGCTGCCTCACAGCAACAAGCTACTAGAACAGTGTCACACCTTTACAAAGCATTGACGTTACAGAACGGCTAGCCTTGATTTGCTAGTTCAAGGCCCATTGAAATGAATCATGGGAGCGAACAAGCTTTTAAAGGTACACGAGCAGTTATCACACGTTCTTGCAGGGCCTAAGGCTGCAGGTTTAGCAGGCGTTTCCTGTTCACATACAATAACCTCCTCTCCAACCAACAACCCCCAAATGTATTTGGTGCTTGAAGACAAACTGCGGTGCTTCGTTTCGTGTCTGACTTCACGTTGTGACCCCTAAATCCTCTCCCTAGCTGGGGTTGGCGATCCTCCTTCATCCGTCCTCTTTTGGCGGAGAATAAGAAACCTCAGTTCTCTGGCGCAACAAGAAGTGTGTGGAGTCCTGATGCTTAGTTCTCTGAAAGTAATGAAACGCCTGTTTTTTTCTGCCCTCTCGTAGATAAAGTAGGACTCAGACTTACGTGTGAGTGTATGTTTTTGTATGGTGCGTGTATGTTTTAAGATGAGTGGGAGGAGTGAGATGGTATGAGGAAGAGAAGAAAGTTGTGACCGATTTTTGTTACAGTTAAGAGGGATGGAGTGATGGAAGGGTGGAGGGCAGGATGGAATGAAGGATGAAGAGAAGGAAAAAGGAATGGAGAGAAGGAGAAAGGAATGGAGAGAAGAAGGAAGGAACAGAGAGAAGGAGGAAGGAATGGAGAGAAGAAGGAAGGAATAGAGAAAAGGAGGAAGGAATGGAGAGAAGGAGGAAGGAATGGATAGAAGGAGGAAGGAATGGAAAGAAGGCGGAAGGAATGGAGAGAAAGGAAACAAAGAGGTATAAAACTGGTCTCCAAGGTTACTCGTAACTGCATACCTGAAAAACCTACTGAATCATAGGATGGAACAAAGAATGTGTGTGTGTGTGTGAATTTGGTGAAAAACATATAAGGCTTGTATTTGTTCACAGTCTTTCTATTCCTCATGAGTCTCTTCTCTTCCATCTCCTTCTTCATCTCATGAGTCTCTTCTCTTCCATCTGCTCACTTCATCTCATGAGTCTCTTCTCTTCCATCTCCTTCTTCATCTCATGTGTTCTCACAGACACCGGATGTGGCGTCAGTGCCCTTCTGAATCCACTTCCTGTTTCTGGATGTCAGGGGACTGGGGTGGGGATGAGGGGTACTGGGGCAGGGGATGAGGGGGACTGGGGCGGGGGATGAGGGGTACCGGGGCGGGGTCAGTGTTGGAGGAGGGGCATAGGGAAGGGTCAACGTTGAAGAAGGGGCAAAGGGCAGGGGAGGGGTCAGGGTCAGTGTTTGAGAAGGGGCATTGGGCAGGGGTCAGGGTTAGTGTTGGAGGGGGGGCATTGGGCAGGTGTCAGGGTTAGTGTTGGAGGGGGGGCATAAAGTAGAAGAGGTGTCAGTGTTGGAGGAGGGGCTTAAGGCAGGGGAGGTGCCCAGAAAGAAGGCTGGGTGCAGGTCGGCTAAAGCATGAGTGGCTGGAATGTGAGGAGACACCTTAAAGGCAACATGAGACACAAAGAGAGAAGGGGAGAAAAGCGGGTGAGAGGAGAAAGGGGGGAGAGGGGGAGAAAGGGAGAGAGGAGAAAGTGGGAGAGAGGAGAAAGTGGGAGCGAGGAGAAAGGGAGAGAGGAGAAAGTGGGAGAGAGGAGAAAGGGGAGAGAGGAGAAAGGGCAAGAGAGGGGAGAGAGGAGAAAGAAATTGGAAGAATGACAGAGGGATGAAAAGAATAAAAAGGAGAGTCAGACAGACAGATAAAAGAGAGAGAGAGAAGTAAGAGTTTAAAGCGAGGACTGGCCAATTACAGTGGCTCCTGAGGGCCTTGGCTCCGCCCCTGGACTACAGCGAGTTTCCAATTGGACTGCCTGCAAAAACAAGGGACAATGGCATCTTAGGCGTGTATGGGTGTGTGTGTGTTTTGTGTGTACGTAATGAGTCAAAAAGCAGAACAGATGAGGAGAAAGACACCACTAGAAAAAATACACTCTTAGAATCATTCACACTGTAACAGATAATTAAAAAGCCAAATCACACCAACTCCTGCTACACTAACTTAATCACACACTGTTTCCCATGTTTATGGTAGGTAAGGAGATTTCAACACACAGATGGTCACACACACACACACACACATAATACATAGTACACACCTCTTTTTAGTGGATTCAAAAGTTTCTTTCTCTTCCCTCTCTTCTTCCTCCATCCCTCTCTTTGCTTCCCTGTCCCCTCAGTTCATTACTCTCTCCTCCCCTCTTCCTATTTTATTTCTCTCTCTCTTTCCCTCTCTCTCTCTCTCTCTCTTTCTCTCTCTTTCTCTCTCTTTCTCTCTCTTTCTCTCTCTTTCTCTCTCTTTCTCTCTCTCTTCCTCACTCAACTTTTCTTTTTTTATTACACATTGCTGGCATGAAATGCACAAAACATTCCAGCTAACACTTCACTGTCAGGTTGAGGAGAGACCACGTCTCTCTCTCTCTGTCTCTCTCTCTGTCCCTCTAGCTGTCTGTCTTACTGTCTCTCTCTCTGTCCCTCTGCCTGTCTGTCTTACTGTCTCTCTCTCTGTCTATCTAGCTGTCGGCCTGTCTGTCTTACTGTCTCTCTCTCTGTCTATCTAGCTGTCTGCCTTACTGTCTCTCTCTCTGTCTATCTAGCTGTCGGCCTGTCTTTCTTACTGTCTCTCTCTAGCTATCTGTCTCTCTGTCTCTGTCCCTCTAGCTGTCTGTCTCTCTCTGTCCCTCTAGCTGTCTGTCTCTCTCTGTCCCTCTAGCTGTCTGTCGCTCTGTCTCTGTTCTCTCAAACTGCCTGTCCCTTTCTCTTTGTCTGTGTCTCTGATACATTCTGTTTCTCTCAACAACATCCAGCGTATTATAGTTGATTTACACAGTGTGTGTGTGTGTGTGTGTGCCTGATTGCATCCAGGCAAAGAGCCCAAAAACAGCAATCCCTCACACACACGCTAAATCATTTGTAATCACACACTCTGTCACACACACCTACACACACATACCCACACCACACATATAAATGCTATCAGATTGGGTGAAGTGTGTAAATTGGGCATGTATTAGCAGGAAAGCAAATTTACACGCGGTGAACACACACACACTTTCTAACAAACTCATTAAAATTCAGGACTGCAGCATCTGTCTCTAAACAGAACACTCTTAACACCCAAATAAGAGCCACGTGGGTTTTCTCATCCATTATACATCTTTTACACACACACACACACACACATCAGTATGTTAATACATACAACTAATTTGTGTGTGTGTGCGTGTGTGTGAAAAACCAAAGGTTACCGAAAAGCCAACACATGCTAATCCACACATGCATACACATCCACGACTCGTCTCTCACCTGGGTGCTCTGCAGGGCGTGTCCGTTGACTCTGCCGTGGTTCCTAGGCGACAGGAAAGACTCGTCTCCCGTCGTGGTCTTCTCGTTCCTCGGAGCACCGGGGTCTCCGTCCTCCACGCCGTTGGCCTTCCGTACGCACAGAACCTTCCGGAACAAATCAGGCACACCGGAATTAGAATGGAGCAAGGCCGTTTTTGCCGTATTTCTTTATAATGACATTGATACAAAGCCGGTTATTAAAAGGCCGTCTTTTCTACAATTTTTTATTTTATGTTTGGCATTTTCTCAATCACAATTCCACAACATTACTCAAGTGGACTTATTGTATTATAGTGGATATTATTATTGTCCATTCTTAATTGCATGAAATGATAAAATTGTCCACCAGAATAAACTGTCTACCACAGATCTCCAGGTCCCCCTTGCCAAAGGGGATTAAGACTTAAGTGGGTTTTACTAAAATGTGCTCATTCTACCATTGTTTTAAAATATCACTGTATGCCCAATACATGTGGGTTTGTTTAATAAAGAAAACATAGTTTTGTTGTTATTATTTATTTTATCAAGCCTCCTTGGGCCCTTGAAAGTTTCAGTCAAACAGTTTTTTCGATAGAGTTATTAGAGTTAGAGTTAAAGTTATTTACACCGAAAGACCTCCCAGGCTTATGGCTTTGTTACCACCCCACCACATTGACCTGTCATGTTTCCTATTATATCACATAAGACTAATCATTTACTTCAGGGTTTTATTTCAGAGTGCTATTAAGACCTAAAAATAAAATAAGACAAGGACTGCCCTGATACTAACCTTTCTGAAGCTCTGTCGGAAGTTATCTGACAGGAATCCATAAAGTAGAGGGTTGGCACAGGAATTGGCGTAAGACAGGATGACTAAAACAGAAGAGTGAAGACTGTCAGTCAGTATCTCTCTCCTCCCAACCTGTTGTTTCATGGTCTCTTCTTTCCATTCTTGGAAAGCTGCCAAAACCGCTATGGAAAAACACTAAGAAAATTGGCTTTCATTAATATTATTATTTAATTTAATCTCGATCACCCACACACCATATATTTCTCATCACGTTATTGCCTCCTCTCACTAATTCTCTCTCCTCCTCTCTCCTACACTCACCAGCTCTCTCCTTTCTCCTCCTCTTTCTCCCATAACCTCAGTCTCTCCCGTTCTCCAATAGTGATCAGTACACACAGTGAGAGACAGCAGAATGATGCGCTGTTCAGTCATCATGTTGTACCTCGTTCTCTGTCTGGCCAGCTACTAGATGTGTTACTGTTGCATAAAGTGAGACACTTCCATTCCTTGGCTGCAAGCGTCATGTGTTTTTGGCCCAGAAACACACGAGGAATACAAAGAACGACATCAGCCACAGTGAGTGAGGCTGTTACCCACGAGGCCCTGGTCTGAAGTGGCACACCGCATGAAATAAAAACAAATTATCGTCCCACCGGAGAAGAAGTAGACGCCGGCCGTCATGGAAGACTCCGGAATGATGACGATGAGATTGACGATGTTGATGATGAAGAAGGGCAGCCAGCAGAGGACGAAGACCACCACGATGACCACCACCATGCGGGTCACCTTACACTCCGACCGCCGGCGCTTGGTGAAGCCCGCCCGCGCCCCCGAAGACTTCACCTGGGCACACACGGGACGCGACGGTGATGACGGCAACAGGTGACACCAGGCCGCTCAGTGTGTCGATCACGTTCATAAAAGAGTCAAATCTAAATGAAATCTAATAAACAACCGACGTTTTGGACCGCTGTGCACAGGGAACGGAGGACTAATAGGATCCCAGAGCGACACACTTGACCGTAGACAACCCACCTTGACCACAATGAGCAGGTAGCAGAGGCAGATGACCAACAGCGGTCCGAAGAACCCCAGAGTGGCGGTGTAGACGATGAACACGGTCGACCACACGTCCTGAGGCTCCGGCCAGCTCATGTTGCAGGAGTGGAACGTGTCCTGGACGTCGGAGAACACGACCACGGGCAGAACCACGAGGAACGACAGAGCCCACACGCCGGCGCTCACCGCCTTCGCCACCCGGGGCCTCCGCCATTTTGTGGAGCGTATCGGGTGGACCACGGCGAGGTAGCGGTCGACGGACATGACGGTGAGGCAGAAGATGGACGTGAACTGGTTCATGGAGTCGGCGGTCATCAGGACGCGGCACAGGAACTTGCCAAACGGCCAGTAGGAGAGGACATTCTGGCGAGGAGGGGGAAGACGGGTTTGTTGCACGGTGGACGAAAGGCAAGCAGATGTTCAAGCGGTTGTTATGCTTTAATCCAAAACACTACGAAAGTACAAGCACATGAGAATGAAGGAACCGAGCCACAAAAACTCTGATCAACTTTTATTTGGTGTGACACGTCATTTAAACTCTTATCTCTAATCTACCTGGGTTGTGAGGAAGGGCCTTAACCTCCAATCTCTAATGTACCTGGATTGTGAGGAAGGGCCCTAACCTCCAATCTCTAATGTACCTGGGTTGTGAGGAAGGGCCCTAACCTCCAATCTCTAATGTACCTGGGTTGTGAGGAAGGGCCCTAACCTCCAATCTCTAATGTACCTGGGTTGTGAGGAAGGGCCCTAACCTCCAATCTCTAATGTACCTGGGTTGTGAGGAAGGGCCCTAACCTCCAATCTCTAATGTACCTGGGTTGTGAGGAATGGCAATCCCAGGATGTACAGTTGGTCTGCCATCGCCAGGTTGAAGATGTAGATGTTGGTGACCGTCTTCATCTTGGCGTACCGGAGCACCACGTAGATGGCCAGCGTGTTTCCGACCAGGCCGACCACGAACACGGTCAGGGAGATCAGCGCGGTCACCAGGGTGCTGCTGCCCTGGAACGGGACACTCTGACCAGAGCGGTTGGACAAGGAGTACCCCAGGGACATGTGGGTGGTGTTGGGGTCACCAGAGGTTGGTGACCAGCCTGTCTGGTTCAGGGGGTCCATAGTCGCTTGGTGGATATTTTATGGACTGGTTCTCTCTTCTAGTCCATGTTTTATAGACTGGTTCTCTCTTCTATTCCATGTTTTATAGACTGGTTGTCTCTTCTAGTCCATATTTTATAGACTGGTTCTCTCTTCTAGTCCATGTTTTATAGACTGGTTCTCTCTTCTAGTCCATGTTTTATAGACTGGTTCTCTCTTCTAGTTCATGTGTACTATGGCAAACTGTTCAAAAGATGCTAAAAGGTGGAGGAGATGAGTCAGAAATGAACCTCCAGAGCTACAAAGGAAAAAAAAGTTTTAAGTGGTTCCAGTGTAATATCATATTTCCAGTTTAATATTATATTCCAGAGAATTATCATACATTTTTTATTACTCTATCTAGTTTCTCTCACATAAAAGAACTGTGACAAAGTGTAATGATGATACTTTAAAATTCTAAAAGTCTAATGATGATACTTTAAAATTCTAAAAGTCTAACATGCATATTTAAATTAGCTAAAGCATTTTACAACATCCTGATTATCTGCTTATTGTACTGTACATAACATTTGAACAAAGGGGTTTGGTACTGGTTTTCTAGACCAGAGGTATCCCAAAGGTCTACTGGTATCTATCTAGAGAGAGGGTTTGCACTCAGGCTAAGGTAAATGAAGTGTGGGTCAACCAAAACAATTCAATTATACTGGTATCTAGACCAGTGGTACTCTCAAGGCGTGTTGTTAACATGTTATGGGTTGTCATGTTGTGTTACAGTTTGTTTCCAGTCCCCATCTGTTTACTCTCGGTCTCCTACCTGCTTTAAGACGTTTCGCCATGGTCGTCGATGTAAATGATAACTTATTCTTGGTTGACCTGCTATCCTATTTTTGACACTGGACGTAATATAGATACTGTCATTATGTTCAAATATCACTGTGCCCTGTCCCTTCACTTCCACTGTATTGACGTCATATGTCATTCATGTAAGCCAAGAGGAATCTGTTTCGTGGCGCATTTTGCCAAGCCGACGTTAGAAAACGATGGTCCATTTTGTAGCCATATTCCAGTGATATAATAAAAAGTATATATCGGTATTATAAATATTATTCGAGGAATGTATTATATCTGAAAGGAATCAAATGCACGCATCATTTGTCCTCAATATAACCTGGTAACACATTGTAAAGCATTAAAATATTTTAGATTTACCTGGCCGTCAACTTGTTATAATGACACAGAGTAAAAAAAAAGTCTACAAATGTTTTTTAAATGACTGATCCGATTTCTGAAAACGCCGGGATTGTAGTAGTCCAAAGAATATCGTCACTCTCGTTTCACTTCTCTGAACACAACCAAAATCGAAACGAAAATCTCAGGTCCATTCAAAAAGTGGATTTTCTCTGGGCGCTCGTAATCGCTGTCCATCGTGTTGGTGCTGAAGCTTTCGTTGTCTGCTCTTCTAGCAGATTGGTTTATATTAAATCACTTGATACCTGATTTAATCTGTCCATTTCGTATAGATTAGCATTATCTCTGGGACTGGTATCCGTCCGTGTCAATGACCCGGTAGGTAAGTAACACTACGGGCGCACTGGGCTACTCCCGCGGCTGGATTTCGAAATCTCGCCTGCTCAGCCTCGCAACTTTTCCGCTTCAGACGCGGCTGTTGCTCGGAGCGGTTTTAAGTTGGCCAGTACTAAGAAAGTGATCTATATAGCTTCCCACCTATTTGGGGCTCCAGCTACGCGTCATCCCAGTCTCCCAGACAGTCCCAGACGAGTTGAGGCAGTTTTCCATTTACACGGGAGGGTCCCTCCGCGGTCGGCTAACATGAGCATCCCCTGTCCGACGAGAAGCTCCTGCTCACCTTTATGGTAGAAAGTACTTCTTCCCTAGCTATTTGAAGCACGTGACGTGGGTAGTTAGAAGGTATTTTCATTAGTGTGTGTGTGGGGGGTTTTCTTCCACCTAGCCTACACGGTACACGCTACTTGGATGCTTGAAGGCTCGCATATTGAGGGTTAGGGTCATAGTGGATGAGAGTTGGGGTTCGGTTCCAGCACACGGAGTTACTTAACGCTTTGCCGAGGAACCAGCGTGACACCGGTGCCGCGAACCGTTGATGTCGCCTAGATGTTGCCGCGCAGTTTTCAGTTTTTTTTTGTTCTGATCCGCGAGCTTCACATTACCCAATACAGGTAGGCTGCGCCCGCACGCACACACTCATGCGCGCGCACACATTCGGTGCCGTGCGTTAGACGGGTACACGGAATGCGGAACGGAGAGGAGATTAGGGGGTGCAGGGAGAAAGAGAGAATTAAAGAGGCAGCGAGATATGGAAAGAGAGGAAGGGTAAACCGAGGTCTTGTGTGCTTGCATACCCTCCTGGACAGGATCACGACTCAAATCCGTTCCACCGCGGTATAGATTAACTTAAACCTTTCGGATAACTCACGATAGGCTTCAGCGCCCGTCGTAATTCATCCATGCAGCTAGTCGAAACCTCCGCGGACCAAAACTCACTTAGCAGGGAGACGTGGAGCACAGGTGCGCGAGGTGCGTGCCCTACAGACGCGCACCAGGTAAATCCGTCTGAGGCTGTAAAGCTTCGTGGTCCAACCGCCCTCTCCCGCAATGCAGCCTCACGAATAGAAAAGCCTCGTGCAGCTACGCGTTTCTAAGGCTGCGTGGGTTCTGATCTCTCTCTCTCTCTCTCTTTATTTCTCACTCCCTTTCTCTCCCAGGTGTTTCGGGACATGGCTGACATCTCTATCGAGCGGGCACGACTCCACCGCTCCCCAGGCGGTGACCGCCTTCATCATTTGCCTAATCTGATTCGCTGTGGGAAATCTTAGGGGTGCGCAACATACGGCTCGGCCTCGTGTTACCTGCTGAGGGACTTTTTTACACGAAGCCGGCGAACGCCTTTATAAGATGCACATGGACTGTGCATCCCATTACGGTGGGATCTTCTCTTTAAACCAAGACAAAGCGCGTGCTGGTGGAAATGCATAACTGATTTGTTTCTCGTAGCCAAAAAAAAGTTATTTTACCGATTGATTCTAGTTTTTTTTCCATTAATACATTTGTAACGATTGGCCGTGTTCCCTGGACTCTTCCAGCAACCCCTGCCTGGATAGTACCAAAACGGAGACATGTCTGTGTTTGAGAGTCATAGCACATGGACCATTAGACCCGGGCATTCAGGTTACATAAACCAAGTAATGTTGGCACATGCACTAACCCCACATACCCCCCCCCCCCCCAGACAAGTTAGCAGTCAAAATAAGCTTTCTCAATGGCTGGGATTCTCTCAAATTTTAGTATGGAAACTGCTTCTTTTCCATCCTACTGGTCAGTTGGGAACATTGACCAGATGTGCCAGGGTTAAATCAGTATCTGGTTTGTGTGCCAGGGTTAAATCAGTCCCTGGTTTGTGTGCCAGGGTTAAATCAGTCCCTGGTTTGTGTGCCAGGATTAAATCAGTCCCTGGTTTGTGTGCCAGGATTAAATCAGTCCCTGGTTTGTGTGCCAGGGTTAAATCAGTCCCTGGTTTGTGTGCCAGGATTAAATCATTCCCTGGTTTGTGTGCCAGGATTAAATCATTCCCTGGTTTGTGTGCCAGGATTAAATCAGTCCCTGGTTTGTGTGCCAGGGTTAAATCAGTCCCTGGTTTGTGTGCCAGGGTTAAATCAGTCCCTGGTTGGTGTGCCAGGGTGGGAGCCCACCGATCTCTGTGTCCAGCAGTGTTAATTACCACCGATAATTTTTGTGAGGACATCTCAATGTGTATATTTCTTTCACTTGAAGACACACACATGCAATCGCGTTCACACACCCACCCACCGTAAGTCATATTTAGTTGGCTCATTCAAAGGAAACATGATATTAAGATTAACTGGATAAACAAAATCTTGTTATTTCATTTATTGGATCAAATCAATCGTTTTTCCCCCTCTCAGTTTATCTCTTCAATAGGAAATCCCCTCTCTCAGTTAATCTCGTAATTATAATATAACTTGTCTTAATTAAATATAATCGCTTACACTCTCTCTCCTTCTTTATCTCTTTATCTCATTCTACGGAGCTTTATCTGCTTTTGTCCCTTTTGTCCCTCTCTCTCCTCTCTGTCCCCTGCCTTACACCCTCAGTCCTTCTCTCTGTTTTTCCTCTCCTCTCTCTCGCGTTCAAAATTCCATTGTATATTTATGGGCTTTATTGGCTTTGGAAACAGTTGTTTACATTTCCAATGCGGGTGGTTGCTGTGTTATAAAGAACATAATTTTTTAATTGGGTTCTAGAATGTTTTACCGCCATCATCTCCCCTTCCGGTAGGAATTAGGATTGTGTGCCCGGTACGATTTTTACGACCGAACATTTAACCAGGTTCCATGCATCTGGACCCGCCTAGAACACGGATATCATCCGTGAACTCTCTACCCCCCTCTGGTGGTGGAAGCCTGCAGAAGCCTCTTAGGGATAACTAAAATCCTCCAATCAGGGTAAAGGCATGGACTGTAGGTACAGTGCACTCTCATATTAAAGCACACGCTAAAGGAACGTCCAATGTTTCCCGAGTTATATATTTAATTTTAGATTTGCCCATATATACAGGAATAGAAACGATTTTCAATGGTCAGTTATCAAAAAATGTGACTGCAAAACCACATTATCACTACCTTCAACATCATCATCACTATCATTATAAACACCTTCATGCTCATGCCCATCATCACAATCATCATCATCATTTTTATCATCACCACCATAATCTCCAACATCCTCACTCTTCATTATTATCATCATCATCGTCATCACCACCATCATCATAATCATTATTATCATCATCACCACCATCATCATAATCATTATTATCATCATCACCACCATCATCATAATCATTATTATCGTCATCACCACCATCATCATAATCATTATTATCATCATCACCACCATCATCATAATCATTATTATCATCATCACCACCATCATCATGAGCATTATTATCATCACCACCACCATCATCTCCAAAAGCATCATCTCCATCATCCACATCAGGATCACTGTCATCACCAAGCTCAAAGACCCTATTTATCAATGTATTACGCTCGCAAACTGTAATTCCACCAAGGGTCAAGGAGACTCTGTTGATTTCACGAAAGGCCCTGACACAATACCACCAGAGATCCATTCAGGATGGCGTATAAATAGCTCCAAAAACCAGTACAATAACCGTCATTTGCTCATCCGGGTAATGGGCAGTTATTATTGGTCTCCGGTAGATTGCGTAACTCACTGCCTTGTAAAATGCATTTAGCTGTTATTACAGAACAGCATGTTAGGACAAACACGCCTCAGGGAGACATTTCATTCGCTTCTGTGTTGTGTGTCTCCAACAGGAAGTGGCAACAGGTAAACCAGATACCTACATATTATAATTTTATATTATGTGATGGTCTATGTTTTGTGTGGACTATCATCACCATCATAACAATATTATCATCATTATCACCATGGTTACATGATCCTTATCATCACCATCATGACAATATTACCTTCTGCATCATTATCATCATGTCTACACGATCATTATTATCACCATCATCACAATATTGCGTGTCCTTCCGTGTGTGTAGGTGTATTTGTGTGTTCATTCAAGTGTGTGTGCCTGTCCATGTAGGGTGTTTGCTACGGGCCAAAGCCGATACACTGGCTTGCTTTCACGCCTGTTTGAATACATCACGTCTCCTTTCCTTCCTCGTCTCTCCATCCCTCTCCACCCACTATTTTTCCTCCGTGGGTGGTGTATGGGGGAGGGGCACCCCACAGGGCGAGAGCTGACGGACAGGTGGGTACAGGGAGCGTGGGTCTGGGCTGAACCCCGGAGCGAACATATCACACGGCCTGCAGGATGACCTTACCAGCCTGTCAGGAGAGATCAGACAGGTGTGTCTTGTTTTACCAGGTACACCCACAAGGTGAGAGACAGGGAATAAAAAGGAAGAGAGAATGAGAGAGAGGGAATAAAAGAGGGGGAGAGGGAATGAGAGACAGGGAATAAAAGAGGGGGAGAGGGAATGAGAGACAGGGAATAAAAGAGGGGGGAGAGGGAATGAGAGACAGGGAATAAAATAGGGGGAGAGGGAATGAGAGACAGGGAATAAAAGAGGGGAGACAGGGTTAGAATTTATAAAACAAGCTTATATTAGTAAGGAAAAATTACCTGTACACTTCTGATGTTATACAAAAGATAAACTAAGCTCTTGGGGCATTTATAAGTGATATTCTTCAAGATTCCACAGGGGCACAACTGCTGATATCCATTTTAAAGTTTTATGAAAATGAAACTTTGTCCCCAAAGTGTGTTTTTTTTAGAGTTAGTGTCTCATTGGTTAATTGCTCTTACATCATTCATCATGGATCAATTACAAGTTAATAATTGCTCTTAAGTCATTTATGATGGATCAATGACAAGTTAATAATTGCTCTTATGTCATTTATCATGGATCAATTCAAAGTTAATAATTGCTTTTACATCATTCATCATGGAACAATGACAAGTTAATAACTGCTCTTACGTCATTCATCATGGATCAATTAAAAGTTAATAATTGCTTTTACATCATTTATCATGGAACAATGACAAGTAAATAACTGCTCTTACGCCATTCATCATGGATCAATTAAAAGTTATGAATTGCTCTTATGTCATTCATTATGGATTAATGACAAGTTAATCATTGCTATTGCGGAGGCCCTTCATCCTAAAAAAAACATATTTTAAAAAGAAAAAAACCATCACTTTTCTGACTCTCATTCACTTTCTCTCCCGTTCCATCTTCATCTCTCCTTCATCTATTTTTTCCTCGGCCACGCTCGCTTCTTCCCCTCCTTAACTTTCATCCGTCCTGCAATAACATAGTCCGAGGCTCCAGCAGTAACTACTGTTTTCCTGAACAGGAGACCCTCCCTATAACCAAACAGAAGACCAGCCCAGCCCACTCAATGTAACCCAAGGGATCTGGTCCATTCCCGTTCACATAACCCGCTCCAGTCGAGCCCACTCGACCCATTTCAACCCTTCCAGACCGGTCCTGAGGCTCATTCTCAGTCCACAGGAACTCCCTAACACATTTTGACATGGCTAAACTAAAGAAGAATCAAATGCTGTAAAAGCCAGAGCCGGTATATGATTCTCAGTCGAGCCCTGCTGAGATCAGGAAAGTAGACAACCTTTTAAGGCCACATTGTTCATTGGTACATTCAGATGACCTGCAGGTAAGTAGATGCAGGCGGAAACTGATTGGCTGAAGTCAGAGACAGCAGGGGTCATCAGGAAGATACCAGACAACCAGATGGACTTCAGACTGGAAGGTCTATGGTTTGCCAGTCATGGTTTGCCAGTCCAGGCGGTGCTCAGGAATAGTCTTGGTGCTACGACTCTTTTGAAGGTGCATTTATCTTCCAACGGCTGGCCTGGTCCGGTTTGGGCTGGTTAGCTGGGTTCTGTCTGTAGCAGAACGGTTGGTTGTGCAGCACTGTTTGGCTGAATGCTGGCCTGAGTGTATACACACACACGCGCGCGAGTACCCGCGGACACACACAGACTGTAGGTCTGGAATGAGGAGGTCTGAAAGCGGGGAATGTCCCCCTCGCGTGCCCCAGGAGCAGAACAGGAAATGGGAGAGAGGGAGGAGGGTGTGTGGAGGTGGGTAAGAATGATTGTTTGGATTTAAATGTATTGCAAGAGAGAGGCAGAGAGGCAGGGAGAGAGACAGGGAGGCAGAGAGAGAGACAGAGAGGCAGGGAGGCAGAGAGAGGCAGGGAGGCTCACTGACTGTTTTTGAATCAGAATGACTCCCGACTGACTGGTTTATAAACCCTTATAAACAACATATCAGTGTTATTTCAGTCACATTTTACCTGTGGCTCCTTGTTGCCACTTTTAGTCCTCCTCGTGTCTAAGGGGGTATCCAGGTATCTCCTTAACGCTCTAGAAACTGTCCTGGGAGACACACCAAACAAATGGATGTGCCATCCTGGACTACCTGGGCAACCTGAATGTGCTGCAGGTACCGCCTCATGCACCAGTAGTGACAAGGACACTAGCAAAAGGCAAAACTATAAAATAATAATTCAGGAAGTAAAAGGTGAGCGCAATTGTCTGTGACCACCACCATTCACTCTTTCCGGGTGGTCTGTCTGTTGCCTCTCCAGAGCCTCTGTTGTAACCTTCATTTTGCACCAAAACAAGTGACCTTGATACACAATCGCTTATGCTTCCTAACTGGACAGATTGATATCCCTGAAGTTGAATTGACTTGGTGGAATACTCCGATGATTACGTGTTTCCTTAATTTGTTTGAGCTAAAAATCGTGTCTTTCGCCCAAGGAGCTCATGAAGACATGTGCGCGCTCAGCGGTTACTTGTAAAACTACACCAAATGAAGGCAGCCAAGTAATAAAGGAAGTTCCTCGGGAACTTTTTTTTCTCAGAGAAAAAAAGTAGAGAGCGAGTTCCGTTATAACGCTAGAGCTCGGAGAAACGTCTACGAAAACCCGAGGACGGATAAAAATAGATTTAAAAGTAAGTGGCGGTGTATTATTTTTCTCACATGAAGAAAACTGTCAACAAGCGACAAACTAGTTTCCCCCCCCAGTGTGAGGACCCTTCCAACATCAGAGGCGATGCGATGTGAGTGAGCTATGCCTTTTAGAAATGGACAGACTTTATCCAAGCGAAAACATGGCGCCTGTTTCCCCAAATTTGGATTATTTTCCAGTCTGCTATTTACTTTCTGTTGCCTGGAGGCATCGGTTTCCAGTCCAGCGCACGGGGACACCAGCAGCGTTAGGATCTGTGGGAGTCTGTGCCCGGTTAACTGTACGTGTGTTATCGCACAAGGACCCCGGGAATCGTGCGTGGTTAATTGTACGAACATCGGCCTGGAGCGAGGACCAACAGCAGAGGACCTCCCACTGGAAACCAATGTACTGTAAGTAGTTGTTCTAACGTTATCGTTTGTCAATCGGTGTGGGATTACGCGACGTGTGACATATCCCACCACACGCATCCGTAATTGGCATGGCTCCGCGTGCTCACTGGCACTTCGACTCTAATAGATGAGAATGGATAGTTGGCACTCTCCGCGCTTGCGCATTTTAATGCTGACCACTCGTGGTTGTTTTGGTTGGTTTGCGTTGGTGCTTGCTGCTTTTATTGGCGATCCCATCGTTTCCACTGCCAGTGTCTATTGTGCCCCTGAATACCACGAAGAAAGTTTACATTTTGGTCACGGCCAATTCTGCACCGCGATACAGATTTGCACCAACAGTAACGTTGTCTTCGTATAAATGAAAGGACGTGATTGTGTAAAGTTAGTTTTAGTGCGTGTTGTTGTTTCACTTGTTAAGTGAATTGTGAACGAAAACTTTATTTAAAAAGTTTAAATAACAAATTGCTAAAATGTATTGTGTTCACTCAGCATCTTGGGGCCCTTGAAACAGTATCCGCTCGATCCCCGATCAGGGTGTATCACTCAAAACCACACACAACGTTCGTAGATCAGCAAAGTTAAGTTGTTCTCACTACAAATGACCAAAACAAAAAACGCTCTCTATTGTGCCTGTCACTCTGGGGTCAATACCTTTTAAATTCCGGCCGAATGAAAACGTTAACCATGCTCCGGATCGAACTCTAAATTGTATTTGTTTCCAAACATCTAATAGAATTGGAGTAGGAATGTTTGTGTACTTCCTGAATTGTACTGGGTTTTCAGTGGTTCTTGACCTCATCCTTGGCGGTGACGTAACTCGGCCCATAGCAGCGTCTCTCCAAGCCAGTGGTTTGGATTCGTTCTACTGGCCGGTCTTCTACCCGATTGGTCAGCCGCGCAGGCTTATATGGCGCAGATCCATCGCTGCAGCCTCGCGCCTCGGAAGTTGTGGCGTCCCCAAATGATGAGCTGGGACAATCTGAGGATCATTGCTACTGACCAACTGCTGGATGTCTGGGTAAAAGGGTGGGCTGTAAGACCATCCTTTCAGCCAATCAGGGCTGTGTATGGAAACATCTTAACATTTGTTTCCCAGTGCTCGCGTGACCACATAGATTTTTGAAACATCCAATTTAATTGAAAGCGGTCACCCCAACGTAAGGTACAGCAAGGTTGGCGTGAAATGCAGCGTCTCGCTAATTGTGATTACGGTCCGACTAGACTGACTGAGGGAAAAAATGGTCCGGTTAGCAAAATGCATGGGTAGTCTTGCTTCTGTTTGGTTTCTTCATGTGGTATATGATGTCATGATCTACATCCAGATAATTCCTCGATGTCTGTGGGCTTGCATGTAACCGACTCTGGCCTGGAGGAGTTCATTAGCAAAAGCTGTTGTTGCTTTGTTGCGTCTGACGCTTGAACCGTCTGTGACAGGAGGAGCAAATGACAAACCCTCCCCTCGGTAAAGCTGATGAATGGTTGTATCTAAGTTGATGAATGGTTGTATCTAAGTTGATGAATGGTTGTATCTAAGTTGATGAATGGTTGTATCTAAGGTGATGAATGGTTGTATCTAAGTTGATGAATGGTTGTATCTAAGTTGTGATGCTGGTGACGAGTTAAAGAGGCAAGGATATTAACTGTCTAAGCCACTCACTCAAAATGACATTGGTTGTGATGCTCGCAGAATTCCGCAGCTCACCTAGCCAGGTTGTATCGGGAGAATGACATGGAGATCCTCTCTACTTTGGCCTGGTGCCTTCTTGATCTGGCTCATTTGGTGTGTTTTGATTGTCAGCTAAATCATTCAGACTACTGGGGTCAGGTGTGATTGGCCCTGAGCGGAGCGCTGAGTGAGGATACGTGTGTGTGTGAAGCCAGCAGTCATAAACACGCACTTCTTCCAGGCCACAACTCCATCTTACTGGCTACGACGCTGTTTGGCTTTGTGTTGTTACCAGGACAACACCACTGCAACTACACACCCCTACACCAGCACGGGAGAAGCAGTAGGTACACACACACACACAGACACACACACAGACACTGCAGGATCAGGAGATGTGATCGTATAAACCAGAGTAGTTCTATCTGGCAGGACACCTCTTCTCTTCAGAGACCCTCTCTGTCTCCATCCCTGATACTCTCCATCCCTGATACTCTTCATCCCTGATACTCTTCATCCCTGATACTCTTCATCCCTGATACTCTTCATCCCTGATACTCTCCCTCCCCCTCTTCACCTGGTCTCCCCCCCTCTTCACCTGGTCTCCCCCCCTCATCACCTGGTCTCTCTTACCCTCCATCTTGCTGGTCTCTCTGAGAAAGACTGAATCCTGTGACGTGAGCTTTGTTTTGTTACCATGACAACAGCAACCCGTGACATCACCCACAGAAGCACAGGCATTCCACCAGGCTGTAAGCGATGCGGGTCGGGAGAGAGAGCGGGAGGGGGGAGACGGAGTGAGAATGGGTGAGGGGGCTGGTGAGAGAGGATTGAGCTATCTGAAGGGGGTAAGGTACATGTGTTAGATGTTACAGACAAACTACCATGGTTAGGCATTACGAAGCCTCGTTACTGTTCCCGCTGCAGGTGTGTGTGTGTGTGTGTAATAGTTTACTAGCGTCAGGGTCTGGGTTCACCATTAACCCACCTAGTTTAGACATTTCTCTCTACCAGAGAGAGCGTGCGTGCACATGTGTGTGTCTACGGGTTTGAGACAAATAAAGCAAGCCGCAGTCAGCACCTAGAGCCTTTTTGCACACACACACACATACATGTTTATGTATTTAATATGATGTTCACACACGTACAAATATTTCTAGATTCTTAGAGGTCCAAGCCACTCTACATTGTCACAAGACGGTTTGATGCCGTTGAATAGAACTCTGTAATATTTCTGCCAAGCAGAGTTAATACATGGTTTCATTTTGAAGTTACATTGTCTGTTTTCCGACGCTCAAGTTGGCTTCTGCAGGGAGTTGTTCAGTAAAGTGTTCTGTTTGCAAAGGTTCCCTGCAGCTCTCCGTGTTGAGCGATCGGCCAATGAGAGAGTACGGGGAGAAAATGGATAGAAGGTATTAGAGAAAATAGGTACAGGGAGGTGTGTGTGTGTTGTCTTCTATCTCTCTGTGGTTCCAGTTTGACAGGCTTGTTGGTGTTTTGATATTATTGCTCCTCAGTTGGCCAACTTGGTTCGCTAGGAGCCACAACCGAGAGGCCGACAGAGAAGGACACTTCTCAGATCACCTCAGAGCAAACGTGTTTTTGCCACACCAGCTCGGATCAACCGACCGCCTTTCTTTTCCACCTTCTCTACTCCTCCCACGTTCTCTCCTTCCTGTGCTCCTTGAGATGGAGTGTTTTGATCATTTGATTTGGTCCCCTGTAATTAGATGAACCAATTTAGGACTGAGGGACTGAAGAGTAGTGTGTGTGAGAGGGACCGTTGACAGTAATAAAGTGTGTGTGTGTGTTTGTGCAGAATGGCGACGGCTCAAAGAATTTAAACAATATTTCATGTCACCCACAACTGAACCCAACCAACTGGAGAAGATTATACGATGAGAGGAACCTCAGAATGATAACAGGAGACTATCCCTGCCATGGCCTAGACACCACACACACGCACTGTATCAATCCGTTGCACACTGTTTGCTTCGTCCTTCTCTGAGGAAAAAGGCGTTACCAGATGTCAGAAAAGGTGTGTGTGTGTGTGTGTGGTTTTGACACACAGCGGCCCGAGCTCTCGCCAGCTGGACTCCAGACAGCCCGAGCAGCAGGAATGGACAGAATGTTCTGAAGAGGAGAGAAGAAGCAAGGCTGACCCGCCCTGGATGGGCCCGGCCAATCTCCTCCTTCCGCACCCTCCTCCTTTCCCTTTCTCCCTCCTTCTTGCTGCCACTCAGCCCGCGGTGAGGAGAGCCCTGGGGGGGGGGGGGGGGGGCC
>JACXGK010003552.1:0-24678 GCA_016801125.1 Novumbra hubbsi | reverse complement strand
CTCCGCAGCCTTCGCCCCGGCCGGGCCCCCTCCGGCCACGGGATGGGGGGAGAGGGGGACTGGGGTCGGAAGGAGAGAGGGGAAAGGGAGAGACAAAAAGAGAGCGAGGGAGGTTGAAAGTACCCTCCCTGTAGCGTGTGTTTAGCGGACTGGCGGGAGGGCGGTGGGTGTGGTTTGGGCAGGTTGCCATGGTGACACAGGGGCATCCCTGTCAACATGCATCGACTTCCTCTCAGCCACCGTCAGCAGCAGGATATTTTAAAGGCGTCGGTATTCGTTGTGGCAACGCTTGCCGTCGTTGTGATTTCGCCGAGGTGGGAGTCCGTCATTGTTTGATCAGAGGTGTGGTTGTTTGTTTGGCCTGGGTTCAAAACTGCAGCTCTGTTTCCACCTGACACTGTGGGCCTTGTGCCGTTAACTGTTTCTTCTTCACTAGCCAAGTGGACCTATGGTTTTACTTTACGTTAGGGTCTCTCCCTCTCTCTGTTTCTCTCTCTCCATCTTTCTGTCTCTTTCCCTGTCCAAACCCTAGAACCAGCGGTGGACGAGGTGTTCGTCTTCTTCTAGTCTGACACCAGACGGCCCTTTTAAGGAGCGTTTAGATCATCGTCCTGCTACTCTGTTACTAAAACATTAACATCTGTGTGCGGGTGTCCTTGTCCATATATCTCAGTGTCCGTCCGTGGTGTGTCTGTGTGTGTGTGTGTGTGGGTGTGTGTGTGTGTGTGTGTGTGTGTGTGGGGGGGGGAAAGTGTATAAAGCAGAACCATATGTGTGCAAGCAAAGGTAGCAGGGAGAACAGGAGCCAGTCTGCTGCTAGCTAATAGACACGGAGGAGGTCACATTATACGGTCACACACACACTCTCACACACACACTCTCACCATGGAGAGAGAGCAAGAGAGGGAGAACGGGGGGTGTATGGAGGGAGTGATGAAGATGGAGGGAAGAGGTAAAGTAGATCTATATAACAACTGTTATATCTGTAACCCTGGGATACCAACCGTTCCCTGTAACCCTAGGAG
Organism: Novumbra hubbsi; assembly: GCA_016801125.1. Taxonomy (NCBI): domain Eukaryota; kingdom Metazoa; phylum Chordata; class Actinopteri; order Esociformes; family Umbridae; genus Novumbra; species Novumbra hubbsi. Next base: position 23,653 of record JACXGK010003552.1, on the reverse strand, counting down.
ACCAACCCTTTGACTGTCCTGAGGTGAACGAGTTTTTTCAGTAAAATCACATCATTGTTACCTGTATAACGTTTTCAGACCCACAATCCATTAACATAGAACTAACCCTAACCACCCCAAAGAGTAGAGGGCACATGCACAGCTAGCACACAGCTAGCACACAGGCAGCTACCACACACAGTCAGCTACCACACACACTCAGCTACCACACACAGTCAGCTACCATACACACAGTCAGCTACCATACACACTCAGAAACCATACACACTCGGCTACCATACACACTCGGCTACCACACACACTCGGCTACCACACACTCTCGGCTACCACACACTCTCGGCTACCACACACACTCGGCTACCACACACTCTCGGCTACCACACACTCTCGGCTACCACACACTCTCGGCTACCACACACACTCGGCTACCACACACTCTTGGCTACCACACACACTCGGCTACCACACACTCTCGGCTACCACACACTCTCGGCTACCACACACACTCGGCTACCACACACACTTGGCTACCACACACACTCGACTACCATACACTCTCAGCAACCACGCACACACACTCCTTGATAAACTCTTCATGACACCATGAGACCAAGGCAGAGCAGTTGAGTGACCCAGCCACGAGGCCTGGGGGCGGGGCTTCCACAGCCCTCTGTCCCCCTTCAGTAGGATTGTTTGCCCTCCATCACTGTAATTCTCCCCCGTTCACTCACTCTCCCAACCCCCCTCCCCCTCTCTCCCCTCTCTGCCTTACACAGCCAGTCTGGAATGTACAGATGTTTCCTTTTGGGAATAACCGCGCTGGCCTGTTCTCACACACACATTTTGTGCATTTGAGCGTTGTGTCGTATGACGAGACGTGCACAGGAAGTTGTCTTCTATCTCTCTCATCCTCTCCCTCATCCTCACTCATCCTCTCATTCTCCCTTATCACTTCATCCTCCTTCTCATTCTCTCATCCTCTATCTCATCCTCCCTCATCCTCTCATCCTCCCTCATCCTCCCATCCTCTCCCTCATCCTCTCCCATCCTCTCCCATCCTCTCCCTCATCCTCTAATTCTCCCTCATCCCCTCATCCTCCCTGGATTGAGGGCTGTCTACTACACATTTGGACTGCTGCCCTAATTTTCTACTTCAGGAGAGAGTTTTTTATTTGATGTCTTTTATTTACTGTGTTTTATTTACTGCTCTTACTCTGTCCTTACAGAGATCTGTCCCGAAACCGCATCTCATCTCTGGAGCCAAGCCTCTTTGATCGTCTCACCTCCCTACGAGAACTGTAAGTACAGACGTGTGGGCGTGTGCACGTGGTGTTCCTGAGCACATTGTTTCCATCTGTTGCGTTGTGCTTGTATGATCCTATTCATCTGACTCCTGAGGAGCGGAGAGGTGTTGGGGAAGAGGAGTAGGGGGAGATGGGGTGGGGTGAAGGAGGTGTTGGAGAGGGGTTGGTAGAGGAGAAGTGGTTTGAAGGAGTGCAGGGTGACGAGAGGAGGACGTCGAAGGCGGAACAAAGTGAAAGAGCCGAGGCGTTGTAGTTTAGTCTGTATTTAAGTAGGCAGAAACCAGGAGAGGAGTGGCAGGCCTGAAAGGAACACCCCCTCCCACACACACACACACACACCCACAAATCACAGAACCATTAAGCTCAATTATAGCTCCCTGCTTCAGGCAAAGTCTGCTCTACTTCCACTTCCAGACCTTCATCCATCGTTTCATTTTTTTCTCCTTCCTTTCTTCCCTCCATCTTTCTCTCTCCCTGCTATATTCTGCCGAGCCTCCATGCCTCCCTCCTTCCGTCTTACTCTCCTCCCACGTCCCCCAACACCCACCCAGACCCCATTCGCCCCTTTACCCTCCACCAAACCCTCAGCACCCCACGCCGCCCCACTCCCTACAATTTCTGTCTCAGATTCTTATCCCCCTTTTCTACAGGTTCCTGTGTTTCTAATTCCCCTCATTTTCTCACCCCTTATTCTGCCAGGTTCCGGTGTTTCTCACCCCTTCTTCTACCAGTTGGTTCCAGTGTTTCTCACCCCTTCTTCTGCCAGTTGGTTCCAGTGTTTCTCATCCCTTCTTCTGCCAGTTGGTTCCAGTGTTTCTCACCCCTTCTTCTGCCAGTTGCTTCCAATGTTTCTCACTCTTTCTTCTGCCAGTTTGTTCCAGTGTTTCTCATTCCTTCTTCTACCAGTTTGTTCCAGTGTTTCTCACCCCTTCTTCTACCAGTTGGTTCCATTTCTTCTTCCCTTCCATCCCTTCACCGGTTTGTTGCAGTGTTTCCATCAATCCTGTCCAACACCACCACACAAAGACCCATTATACTGACTGAGGAGGAGGGGGGAGGGGGGGAATCATAAGAAAACGGGAGGTGTAACAGCAGAACGAGTGTGAAGGGGGCTATGGGATTATTTTATACACATTGTGTTTTACCCGTAATTCACCCGGCAGTTAATCTTGTTTACGATGACGGCCTGACGTGAAGGGTTAGATCTTTAGAGGGTTTACCCAGTGTTGCCTTGGGGATGTGTTTGTAACCCATTGCCATTCTTGTCTTTGTATTTCTTAGAGATTTGAGTCACAACCAGATCTCCACTATAGAAGAGTCCATATGTGATAAATTGCCAAATTTAACAGAAATGTAAGTAGGGTTATTTACAGTACCTGTAGAAAGCTCACAAGCCTTTTTAACGTTTTGGTTTATGTGCAAATTCAGTTTTCATGGAATGATTTTATTTCATATGAAATAAAAGTGCATTCCAAATATCCAAAATCTTTATTCTGATGTCACTCCACCTTGGCTGTGTGCCACATGACATTGTAGTGCTGAAAGGGTCCCATTTTTCCTCAAAGATTTTTCTGTAAATTGATTTGTTTTCCTTTCTGTCTTGAACACTCCCATGACGGGATGCTGCCGCCACCACCCTTCTCGGCAGAGACGGTGTTCTCTGGACGATGTGCCATGTTGGGTTTGGCTTGACTTTTGTCAGGCCAAAGATCTTTGCTACAATAACACAATTATTAGTGTGGAACACACATTTGAATGCATGAAACGCAGAGGCCCTGACATGACAAACTCTGTAAAGAATTCAAGGGGGTTAAGACTTTCTATCTATGTATCTTTCCATCACTATCTTTATCTCTGTCACTCTTCCACTTCATCTACTTCTCTCTAGCTTCCTTTCTCTATCTCTCTGTTTATCGATCTCTTGGTTTTTCTCTATTGTCTGGTATACGGTACTAGTCACTTTGCAGGTTAGTGAATGGGTGTGTCCAAAAGTGTGTCCAGACTTTTGACTGGTACCGTATTTCGCCCTCCAGATACAGAACGTAAATACACCTTACAGGAGAGAGACAAAGGGTTATTTAGATTTCCACTACGACCTCATCCACATTGAGAAGCAACCACCAATGCTCCTTCCGTCTCTCCTCCCATTCGATCCTGAGTGTGTGTAACGGTGTAACGGAGCGCGTTCATTCGCTAGTTCTCCTGCCCTCAACCGCCCGACCCGCCCTCTGCCCGTCCCTCCGCAGTGACCTCGGCGCCAACCCGTTCGTGTGCGACTGTCGGCTGTCCCGGCTGGCCGGCTGGCTCCGGGAGGGGGGCGTGAGGGTGCGTCGCCCGGAGAGCGTGCTCTGTGTCCAGCCGCCGGAGCTGAGGACCCAGCCTCTCCTGAACGTCACCCTGCCCCCCTGCGGTAAGACCCGCGGGACGTCGCATCGAGGCGGCCGCTCTGGATCTCGTGCAACCTTTCTTGACCTTTAGCCTCTGGTTATCTAGGTCTGACCTACGCCGCCTGTCTGGAAAACCGCGTCCACGTCAGTGGGGACAGCGAGCTGGTCATCTTCTCCTCGTCCACGCCGGGTAACTTCTCCCGGGATGAGTGCAACTCCGTGTGTTACGGCGCCTCCCAGCTCTACGGGGGCCTTGGGGCCCAGGGGGAGTGTCTCTGCAGCACCAACGTTGAGCCCAATCGCATCAGCGTGGCCCAGTGCTCTGCCGCCTGCAACCAGCCAAGCGTCATGAAGGTACCGGCCTGTTCCCATGATGCACCCAGAGCCCAGGTCACTTCCTGTTCCCCTGACGCACCCAGAGCCCAGGTCACTTCCTGTTCCCCTGACGCACCCAGAGCCCAGGTCACTTCCTGTTCCCCTGACGCACCCAGAGCCCAGGTCACTTCCTGTTCCCCTGACGCACCCAGAGCCCAGGTCACTTCCTGTTCCCCTGACGCACCCAGAGCCCAGGTCACTTCCTGTTCCCCTGTTGCGCCCATAGCCCAGTAACTTCCTGTTGCACCCAGAGCACAGTCACTTCCTGTTCCCCTAATGCACCAAGAGCCCAATCACTTCCTGTTCCCCTAACCCAATTGCAGAACTTCCTGTACCCCTAACCCTAACTTGGTCTAAACTGGGTCACGACAGGCAAAATATTGTTTATGATTGGTCACAACCAAGTTTTGATTGGCCTAAGCTTTGTTTCTGATTGGTCTGAAGGAGTGCCACTTGACGTTGGCCCATGACGTGTTTGCGGTGGACTTCGCTGTGTCCCTCTCTGCGCCTCCTGCCGTCAGCGTCCACTCCTCTGCCCGCATGTCCCTCCTCTCCTCGGTCACGCCCATCGCCCTCTCGTGGGACTTTGGCGACCTCTCACCCCGCCTCAACGCCACGGAAACGGTTGACACGACGGCCGGCCATAAATACGCCCTCCCCGGGCGTTATCCCGTCAGCGTCATCGCCTGGGCAGGACCGAAGGAGGTGGGCCTTTTGTCCTTTACAGTTTTTGTTTTTTTATTGCCATGTCCATTGGAGATTTATACCAGAACATGTTTACGGTTGTGTGTGTGTGTGTCCAGGTGTGCGCACGCGGGGAGGTAACTGTGACACTTCCTCCTCGGTTGGAGCTGCACTGCCCTCGGGTGGCTGTAGCCAATCAGAGCCTGCCAATCCACCTGGTCAACTGGGGGGGCCTGGGCGTGGCTGTGGACTGGAGAATCACTAAGGATGACGGGCAGGAAGTGGCCAGAGGTCAGAACACACACAGACAGACGCACACACACACACACACACACACCTAATGTACTGTCAAAGCCGTTATTGTCATTCTACTCTGAATGGGAGGATGTGATGATTTGTGATATGAGATGTGAGCTATTTTGGGAAGTTAAAGTTATTTGCTGCCTTTGATAGATAGTGGCCATGCTACAAAGGGAGGGAGATTGAGAGGAGAAGGAGGAAGGCGAGCGAGGGAGAGAGAGAGAAGGAGAAAGACGAGAGGGAGAGAGGAGGAAGACGAGAGAGGGAGAGAAGGAGGAAGAAGAGACTGAGAGAGAACTGATAATACTGAAACATTGTGTGTGTGTCGATGAGATTTTTGTAAGACATTATCATGACAGGGCATTACGTGTCATTATCGTGACAAGAAATTATATGTCTTTATCATGACAGGTTATTACATGTCATTATCGTGACAGGGCATTCATTGCATGTCATTATAGTGGCATAGCATTACATGTCATTATCGTGCCAGGACATTACATGTCATTATGCCAGGATGTTGTATGACATTATCGTGCCAGGATGTTGTATGACATTATCATCACAGCATTACCTTACACAAACTCAGTAATAACAAATGACACATTATCTCCCATCCTCTTCATCCCTCTTTTCATTCTTCTCTCCGTCCACCCCTCCCCTCCTCCCCCGCTCCTCCCACAGCCACTCCTCCCTGCCCCGGGGACTCTGTGTTCCACGCGGAGTCGTCGCAGTGCTTCCAGCTGGTCCCGGGGGAGTTCACGTGGTCCGAGGCCAGGAGACAGTGCACCTCCGCAGGGGGGGACCTCGCAGTGGTCCGCAGTGACCCTCTACGGAGCCTGCTGGCTGCTGGCTTTTCTAAAAAAGCTTTTTATGGATCTCATTTTGATCTACCCAAGTAAGTGAGAGATGTATCTGTAATAACACACACACGCACACACATTTATTCTTGTGTTATTCCTTTTCGTCTTTCGCTCTGTCTCCAGGGTGGTTTCCACATGGTACAAAACCTGAACCATTTCCTTTGGTTATCAACCGTCATTGAATCAGCCAATCATCTCTTTCCTATGGCAAAAGGGATTGTCATTTAATTATCAGCCAATCATTGGTTTCCCATTGAATTAACAGGCACCAGCTCTTTTCTCATCGTAATGGAGATTGTCGTTGATTGACGGTGGAACGGACACTACTTTATATATTATATTTATATATAGAAATCAGATGACCACTAAGCACTACTTAAAATCTATTTCCTATTTTATACTCCACAAATAGGAATAGACGAGAAGCTCGAGCCTCAGCGTGCTTGTATGTAGCTGTGACCTGGCCAATAGTTTACGTGTCCTCGACTGGAGAATTGGTGGTTTGGAAGCAGCTCAAGCGTTGCCCAAGGGGGTGTCGTGTCAGACGGAACGCGGTGCCTGAGGGGGTGTCGTGTCAGGGGGAACGCGGTGCCCGGGGGGGTGTCGTGTCAGGGGGAACGCGGTGCCCGAGGGGGTGTAGGTTTCACGGGTTCGCTAATCGATATGAAATGAGGTAACCCGGACATCATGTAGAATACGTCATACAGGTGTGAAGATATAAAATTAGGTAACCCGGACATCATGTAGAATACGTCATACAGGTGTGAAGATATAAAATGAGGTAACCCGGACATCATGTAGAATACGTCATACAGGTGTGAAGATATAAAATGAGGTAACCCGGACATCATGTAGAATACGTCATACAGGTGTGAAGATATAAAATGAGGTAACCCGGACATCATGTAGAATACGTCATACAGGTGTGAAGATATAAAATGAGGTAACCCGGGCAACATGTAGATTATGTCATACACACACGTTAAGTATCATAAGTCTAGGCTCTGTGGCGTTGTGGGACACACAGGGATGTCTATACTGTGACTCTCGACGAGTTACATAAACACACATCTGTATCATCACAGCTGCAACTCAGCCATTGAGGGGTTGATGTTCCCGTCTGTGTTCCCATCTGTGTGTGCTTTGTCCTGATGTCTCCACATGAACGGGGTAAATAGGATACTGTGGGGACTTTCGGCAGGTCCCTATGGGTGAAACTGGGGTTACTTTTAAAGTGTAGGCACTAACGGTTGAGTTCAGAGTTAGGTTTTATCACATTAATTATTTACATTAAAGTTAGATTATTCAGGTTAAGGTTAGAGTATAGTTTTGATTAGGTTATGGTTAGAACCAGGGTATGGTTACGTTGTGGTTAGGGTATGGTTAAGGTTATGGTGTGGTTAAGGTTAGGGTATGGTATTGGGGTGGTTAAGGTTATGGTGTGGTTAGGGCTAGGATATGATCCTGATCCAGACGTGTGTGTGTCTGTAAATGTGTATGCCCAGTATGTGTGTGTATATATATCTTGAGGTATGTTTGTCTGTGAATGTTTGTTTGTCTGTCTTTGTGTCTGCTTTTGTTTGTAAGTGTGTGTCTATCTTTCTCCGTTTGTGTCTCGGAGCTCCCATCAGATTAACACATCGTTAATCTGATGGCAAAGGCTTTAGGGAGAGAGTGGAGGAGGAGTAGGAGGTAGAAGGCAGGAGGGGGAGATGAGGAGAGAGAGAGCTGCTCCCTCTATCCTGCTCCTCCTCCTCTCTCTCCTGGTCTTGTCACTCTCCTTCCCCTCCACATTTGACTGGATAGAACCATCCCGTTCCCTCACATTTGACTGGATAGAACCATCCCGTTCCCTCACATTTGACTGGATAGAACCATCCCGTTCCCTCACATTTGGCTGGATAGAACCATCCCGTTCCCTCACATTTGACTGGATAGAACCATCCCGTTCCCTCACATTTGACTGGATAGAACCATCCCGTTCCCTCACATTTGACTGGATAGAACCATCCCGTTCCCTCACATTTGACTGGATAGAACCATCCCGTTCCCTCACATTTGGCTGGATAGAACCATCCCGTTCCCTCACATTTGACTGGATAGAACCATCCCGTTCCCTCACATTTGGCTGGATAGAACCATCCCGTTCCCTCACATTTGGCTGGATAGAACCATCCCGTTCCCTCACATTTGACTGGATAGAACCATCCCGTTCCCTCACATTTGACTGGATAGAACCATCCCGTTCCCTCACATTTGGCTGGATAGAACCATCCCGTTCCCTCACATTTGACTGGATAGAACCATCCCGTTCCCTCACATTTGGCTGGATAGAACCATCCCGTTCCCTCACATTTGACTGGATAGAACCATCCCGTTCCCTCACATTTGACTGGATAGCAAAACGTTACGAGAGCTTGCAAGATCCGGATGGTTCTATGAGGCTTCTCTCCTTCCCCCATCCCTCCCCCCTTACTCAGACCATTTTCCTCTCCCTCCTTCTCCCTACTGTCTCCCTCCTTCACCCCTTTCGATTTCATTTTTTCCCTGTTTTCTCCAGATGTGGGGGACTTGGCTGCTGGGCCCCTTACGGAGAGACACTTGAACAATAACAAGTGAAAAGGCTATGTAAAGAGAAAGAGCAGGAGAGAAAGAATTAGATGAGACGGAGAGAGGGTGAGATATGAGAGAGGGGAAAGAGAGATTTGATAGATAAGAGCAAACACCAGTCAGCCTCAAGTGTTTCTGTAATGAGGAAATGAGAGAGCTAAAGAGGCAAAAAGAACGGGAGAGTTGTGCAAATTCGCCAGTACCACTGTCTTTAGCCTACATTCCACTCCATGTGCAGTCCGTGTCAGGTGCCAAAGAGTCTGGCCTGCTTTTAGTCTTCACATATGGACATTCTTTCGTTAATGAGCTCAAGGAGAACGGAGTCTAATCCCGATTGGATAACTCCGGCGACTAACCTCCAATCCTGACGATTATGCAAATGTGGGAACGCGCATTTCTCCTCTCTCCGCGGAGATCGTTGGTGTCCAGTAGCATAGCAACCGTTTCTTTCAGTTTTTCCAGACCGAACCAGTTCGTCAGAAGTTGCTAACTCACGTCTCAAACTAAATACATAGCTTCTGCAGTTCCAACCACAAAATGTTGTAGCCTTCTTTTCAAGCCCCAGAATTACAACAGCCTGTCTAACTAGCAGCTATAGTATATATAGATATAGAGTACACGTATAAACAGTACCAATGAATGGGTAATTGAGTTCAAACTTTTGACTGGTAGTGTATTTTTTTAAATATATATAGTATAATTCTCATCGTATATTTTAGGCGCCACATGTTTCCTCCACATGTTGTGGGGGGAAATATGAATCTTATTAACAACCAATGAGCAGCTGTGCGGCCAATCCAGCTGCATTATGAGTGTTCTTATTGCCGAAGGGCCGGTCTTTTGGCAAAGACAAATACTACAAGGAATGCTAAAGAGAGTAATAAATGTCTGTTGTACTCCGTTAAACATACAGAAAGAACAAAAAAAAGTACTTATTTTCTCTAAATGTGCCATGGTGCCGGGTTACGGATTAAACGCACCGGGCCGGTCCACTCCGCTGCCTAACGACGGCGCTCCTCTACCAGCAGTGAGCGTGGCGCGTGGCTGGGCCTCAGCGACGTGGACGTCCAACCCGTCGGCCGGCTGCTCTGGGTGGACGGCGCCGTGGCGCGAGAGGGCGAGGCCCGATGGAGCGGATGGACCACGCCGGTGCCGGGAAACGTGTGCGTGTCGCTGGACTCCAAGGCTCAGCCGAGCTCGCACTCGTGCAACGCCAAGCGGGCCTACTTCTGCCAGTACCGCCCCCAAGGTATGATGTTCAATGACTGGTATCTATTTAACATTGAAAATGAACTTGAAACCACAGGTGTAATCATCTCTGTCTTTATTTCTCCATCATTTCCCTCCCAGTGTTAGTTCCTGACGCCAGGGTGTATTTGGTGGGCTTGGCTGTATTCCCCGCCCACAAAGCACTTTCAAGCCCCGCCCCCGGGCACATCTCATCCCACGAAACGTCGACCAGAGGAATAGAGGTCAGTAGAGAGTCTCCCACACACATGTGAAGTGCGTAGTATGTGTGGCATGTACCCCTGAACATGCTTAGACCGTGTTCCCCAGAATTGATTTGAAAGTAGGGTCGGGAGAGAATCTGGATAGAAGCTTGATGCACAGAACCAAGGTTATGTGTGTGACCTCCATAATGTTGTTGTACTGAACAGGACGGTCGCTGTTTTCTTCTCTTGGGTAGCTGTAACTTTTTATTGGTTTAAGCCTTAGGGAAATATTTTGGCCCCATTAATGTCCGACCCAGAAGAACTGTTTTGTTGTTTACTGGACCAACCCATCTACCAGACTGTAGGAGAAAGAACATTGTCAGTCATCATTTTATTTTCTACAGTTGTTGACTGATCTTGCTTTCTGCGTACTACAAAACCCCTCTCCAGGTTGAACTGGTATTACTCACCTGTCTAAAATATCTTTGACTGACTGCCGTAGCTTCAGTTAGGATCGTAAACATCAATGTTTTCTTTTTATATTTTACATGTTAGTGTTACATTTTGTCTTTTTTTTTATCCAAAAGAGGTCACAGGCCTAAAAGAAAACTTTTAAACTCAATTACATGTTCTGCCACTAAACTGTCCTTATCGCTCCTCCCACCACCTCCTCCCACCCCCTCCTCCCACCAGCTTCTGTTGTTTCCAGCTCTGGGGTTTGTTCACGCTGGTCGTCTGTCGTCCGTGGAGTTCATCTCCAGGGAGCTGTCCTCCCCCACTCACCTCCGTCTCCAGGTGTTCAGGCCCCAATGTGACCTGCATCCTGGACTGACTCTGCTGTTGCCAGGTGCAGTTGACCCCCCACACGTCCCCGCACTCTTCCCCACCCTCTTCCTCTTTCCCGTCCTCTTCCCCACCCTCTTCCTCTTTCCCGTCCTCTTCCCTGCCCTCTTCCTCTTTCCCGTCCTCATCCTCTTCCCTGCCCTCTTTCCTGCCCTATTCCTCTTTCCCGTCGTTTTCCTCTTTCCAATCCTCTTCCCTGCCCTCTTCCTCTTTCCCGTCCTCATCCTCTTCCCCACCCTCTTCCCCGCCCTGTTCCTCTTTCCCGTCCTCTTCCCTGCCCTCTTCCTCTTTCCCGTCCTCATCCTCTTCCCTGCCCTCTTCCCTGCCCTCTTCCTCTTTCCCGTCCTCTTCCCTGCCCTCTTCCTCTTTCCCGTCCTCTTCCCTGCCCTCTTTCCTGCCCTCTCCCTCTTTCCCGTCGTCTTCCTCTTTCCAATCCTCTTCCCTGCCCTCTTCCTCTTTCCCGTCCTCTTCCTCTTTCCCGTCCTCTTCCTCTTTCCCGTCCTCTTCCCGGTTCTCCTTCCTGTCCTCTTCCTCTTCCCTATCCTTGTCTCTCTTTGTCCTGGTTCTCCTGGTATTAATGTCTTATTTCTCCTGTCATGAGTCTTCTCCATCCTTCCATCTGTGTTTTTACACTGAAACGTTAATCTTAAAATAATAGACCTGTACCCAATGGCCAACCCCCTTCTCTCTCCCTCTCCCCAGGTTGCAGGGGTAACCTGTGTTCTCCTGTCGCCCTGTGTTCCTCCATGGACCCCAGCCCCTCCACCCCGCCGCCCACCTCCTCCTGTGCTCCTTCCCAGCAGTGGTGCCCCTTCCTGGGCCGCTGCCTGCCCCTGTCCAGCCCCTGTCACCCCGGCCTCTGTGCCGACTGTACCCAGGCGGTGCCTCTCCAGGCCGGGGTGCTGCGTCCAAGCTACGCCCTGATGGATGAGGTGGTGTTTACGCTGCCCGCTGGACCCTCTACACACGTACTGGTGAGTGGACACACACACACACTACTATAATTAACATCCTAGTGTTTAATAACCTCCCGCACCACTCCTTACTCCTCCCCCTTAGATGAGGGAGCTTGTCGAGGACCTCCTGGTCTCTCCCGGTGACATCATCGGCCTGCGTCACGACGCCGGCCCCGCCTCTTTACTGCGGTGCGACGCCTCCACCCAGTCACCGTGGCGACAGCCGGTCCTGGCCCTCAACCGGTCCGAGTGGCAGTGGGCCGACGCCCACCAGAGGAGAGAGGAGCTAATCCTCCCAGGGGGTGGGGACGGAGGTTCCGCGGGAGGGGATCCCCAGGGCGGAGGTGGGGGCTGGGTCCTGTCCTCTGACGTGGTCTGCCCCATCAGGGCGCTCTACGTGGGGCACAGCGAGACCCAGCTCCGGGGGTCCCGGCTCTCTTCCGGCCTGCCCGGGCCTGGGGCCTACAGCCTGGTGGTGACGTCTGACCAGGCCAACGCCTCCTGCCCCCTCCACGTGGTGCCCCCGCTGGGCCTCGCCGTCCTCCACCCGCCCCCTCAGAACGGAACCTACTACTTCAGGTAACGGGTCGAATGCATGCCGCCAGCTCTGACCCCCGGCACACGCGGGCCTGGATGTACCCGGAGAAGGGGTGTTCTGATTCTGTGGCCGGTCCCGATCCAGGCCCGGCCAGAACGTGGCGCTGCTCCGGGTCCACTCCCCGTACGAGGCTTGGGTCAGCCGACGCAACCACAGTGTCCCCTTCCAGAACCGCTGCCCGTCGGAGTACCTGTCCGCTGTGGCGGAGTGTAGACGGGCTGAGGAGGCAGGAGGAGGAGAGAACCAGAGCCAAAGTCTATTTGCGGTGTTGGATCTGGAGCTTGGGTCGGAGAGAGGCCCGGTACTGATGGACCTGTCTGCACATAGGTGAGAGAGATATACCACATGAACATGTACCTATACCACATGTATGTTGCTACACCTCTATACCACTGTCTTCACCTGTTGGTTAGACTCTTACTGTAGCACAAGCCTCCGGGTTGTAATCGCACAGGTGTGTTTCTGTCCACAGTGAGGTGATGGAGGTCAGTTTGAGCTTGTTGGTTCAGGTGGAGGAGCCTCTCCTAGGGTTGGTGGTCCAGCCACACCCCACTAACAGAGTCATCATGGAGTCAGTCGTGGTGAGTGTTGTGTGTGCTTGTGTTTGTGATCACCTGTGTGTGTGTGTGTGTGTCAAGCTGTATGCGTGGGTCCAGGTTTGTTTACGCGTCCAGGTGTTTTTGTGTCCAGATGTGTCATTCGGTGTGTGTGTGTGTGTACAGGTGTGTGTCTGTGTGTCCAGGTGTGTGTATCCAGGTGTGTGTTCTCATGTCATCTCATGCTGTGTTTCAGAGCTACTCTGCATCAGTAGAGGAAGGCTCCAACCCAAATTATAAATGGACGGTGGACAACAAGCCCTACTTTACATATTACAACACCGTGCTGAATGTTATCTATCGGCACCCAGCCGTTTACAAACTAACAGTGAGTCCACACACACACACACAAACAAAAAATCAAACAAACAGATACCTGTTTGAACTAACAAAACTGAAATAAATGTTTTCCCAAACCCTCATCTCTAAAACTCTAAATCTAAACCTATCCTAGCTGGATCGTCAACACACCCTGGTTTGTGTTCTTGGTATACAATGTGTCCAACAGCACATTACTTTGAAAATATAATTCATGAAAATGCTCACCTTAACTTTGTTCTGTAAAATTTCTGGCCCTCAGGGTTCTTCAATTCATCATTTTAAATGTTGCATCATCATAGCTCACTAGAATACGTGTCAAGGCTGCTATGTCTCCACATTTGATTGGTCAATACACTTTGTTTCAATTATTTTGAATCTGTACTTGTTATGAATGTATGTTGTGTCATGTATACAATATCCTAACGATATGTCTGAATGATTTAAGATTTAGTGACACAATCACAATCACAATATTGACCCCAAAAAAAGTTTAAACATATACGGAACCCAACCGAAGCACTGGATCCTAGTTCGTCCCATTGGAACCCCAAGACCTCTGACGCTTAACCTCCGACCCCCGTGTCCTACAGGTGACCGCGATGAACCACGTGAGTAACCTGTCGGAAGACTTCAACGTCACGGTGGACCGGATGTACCCCATGGTCAACCTCACGGTCACTGGGGTACCGGACGTGGTCACACAGGGCTCGGACCAATTCCTCACCGCCTCTGTGGTTCTGGACGTGTCTGTTGACTCTACCTTCAGGTAGGCTCTAGGGGGCGCCACCCCAGGCTCCTTGGAAATAGCTTTACTGTGACAAATGTGCTAGTTACTGTAAATAACGTTCCGATTAGCTTGATGTACGGTATATATTTGTTCACTTTCCCTCTCTATGCCTCCTTTCCAGTCAGACACAGTCCTTTTGATTATGGCACCCTACACTGGGGTTTGGGTTACAGTCTTGCGGTTTAGGCAGATTGCTGACGGGAATTTTCCCCCCGTTTTCTCTCCCCCTCAATTCTGTCCTCTGCCTCCGTCTCTATCCTTCCCCCTCCTCCCCCCAGCCACCCCCCTCGTTCAGCTGGAGCATGACAGAGTTTCCACTCCGGTCCCTCCGAAGGGGGTGTGTGTGTGTGTGTGTGTGTATCAGCCTGGCTGCGTGCGGAGGTTGCTATTTGCATCCTAAAGTTTCGGTGAACATAATTAAGTTTGTGCGCCAGGATTTTGGTTAGGGTTATGTCATTTCTGTATGCCATTCAAGTTATACTTTGGATTTGAACCCTAACATGAAGCAGAATTTGGATGTCTTTTGAGGGGACATTTTATGGGACTCAAACTAACTGTAAAAACATTACAGACTTGTTAATTAGTGACCAGGATATGTCACTTCCGGACATTTTCCCCTTTTTTTATCTCCTATTATTTCTCCCTCTACTGCTGGCTTCTCTCATACTTTTAGTTCCTTGCTCTCCTCCCCCGATGTTTAGCTACTTTCCCAACTCCCCCCAAGTATAGCTCCTCCCCCACCACCCTCTAGAAATCAAGAACATGGAAAGACAGGCACACACCCCATCTCCGACTAAAATAACTCACTCCCTGAGTCACCACACACACGTTTAAGTAATTAAGCAAGCAATTTCATGCTTTTTCAAACTCAAACCCACAACGCCGGCATTCGAAGCACCGTGCTGTTAGCATGTGCTACTGGGGGCCCACCGCCACTCTGAGGTTGCCGTTACCGTTGGCTAGCTTGAGGCCCTCTGGCTGTCCCATATGCTGTGATGCTCCACTCCATTCCCGCTGCTCCACACAGTTGAGAGCCTGCCTTTCCCGCAGTAATGCCCACATGGTTTCTCCCAGGTGGTCGTTTGGTGATGGGGGTTACCAGGAGTATGGCTTCAAACCTCCCTACAACAGCAGCATCTGCTCTCCAGTACCGGATTCCCCCACCCAGGTGGTCCTGTCCAACGCCGTGAAGTACAAGTACCCACAGCCAGGTACAGTAGCCCGCTACGTTGGCGCGGAGTTGAACAATGCATGGGTGGTACAAATATATTTGGTTATCCCAATCCTGGTTGGAGGATTCCCTGCTGGAAGGAAGCGGAAACATTTGAACCTGAATCTGGGATTGTCAGTAGAACTGGATAGAGTAGCATTCCAATGAATCCATTCGTTCCTTCTAGTTGGTATCAATGTTCTCTACCCCCCTAGGAGTTTACACGGTCCTGGTGTCGGTGTCCAACCGCTATGAGAACCGGACCCAGAGCATCGAGATGAACGTCCACAGCATCCTGACCCATGTCGACATAGAAACAGAGCCCCGGCTCCTCCGGGCCGGCCAGCCGGCGGTTTTCGAGGCGCACGCCTGGCCCTCGGCCTACGGCATCAACTACATCTGGGACTTTGGCGACGGCTCCGCCCCGAGGGAGGGGCCTCAGCGTCAGGTGAACCACACCTACGGGGCGGACCAGAGCGGCGTCCATAACGTGTGCGTGACCGTTAACAACACGATAAGCTCCACCCACGCCTGTTCCCATGTGCTGGTGTTCGAGGAGATCGAGGGATTGATGGTGACCTCTCCTGCTCCGACTGAGGTGAACACCGCGACGGTGATCTGTGCTCGTCTGGAGTCGGGGAACAACGTCACCTGGACTTTTGACATGGGCGACGGCACCGCCGTCACAACGCCAGATCCCGAGGTCCGGTACACCTACGCTAAAGACGGGAACTACACGGTGAACGTGACGGCGTGGAACGCGGTGAGCGCCCTCTGGTCCGCGGTACCCGTTCAGGTCTTCGTCCTGCAGGTGGTCCGGCTGGAGCCGGTCGGGTGCATCCAGGAGCAGAGCCAGGTGGACTTTCAGGCTTTTGTTTCTGGGAATGACTCATCTCACATGTACGAGTGGAGCTTCGGGGACGGTTCCCACAACCAGACACGGCTGGGGAGCCCCAAGATCAACCACACTTACAGGGACAGCGGTGACTTTCACCTGTCCCTGCTCCTCTCCAGTGGCATCAACAAAGCCAACTTTTTTGCCTGGGTGTGCGTGCAGCCGTCAGTGTCCGGTGTGACCCTAACACCAGAGAAAAGCCACGTCCGGTTGGGGGTGGAGAGCCGCTTCTGGGCCAGTGCCCATCCATCTTTTGCCTACACTTACCTGTGGGACTTTGGGGTGAACGACGACTCTGTGACAAGACCAGTCCTTGGACATGAGGAAGTGGGATTCATCTACAAGAGTCCAGGGCAGTACCTGGTGACGGTCACTGTGTCCAACAACATCTCCAGCACCAATGACAGCGTCCTGATCCAGGTCCAGAGGTCTGTAGGTCCGCTTGTCATCCAACACAATGGGACTCAATCCAACAACCTGACCCTGAGGGAGGTGTACATGTTTACCACCACCTCCCAGTCGCCCAGTGTCATCTACTCCTGGGATTTTGGCGACAGTACGCCCGTCAACCTCGGCACAAACGCAACTCACGTCTACAACATTTCTGGGATTTTCAACGTCACGCTAACTGCGGCCAACGAGGTGAGCCGCAACCAAACTCAAGTGGCAGTGGCGGTCCTGGCGCCCATCCGCGGCCTGGATGTCAAAGCCGATCTGATCAATGTTCCGGTCAACGCCACGGTCCATTTCGAGGCCAGCCTCAAGGAAGGAGACGGCGTTCGCTTCTCGTGGAACCTGTGCGACGGTTGCACGTCCCGACTCCAGCTGTCGAGGACTCACTACACCTTCCGCTCCGTGGGGACGTACAGCGTCATTGTGACTGCGGAGAGCGCTGTGGGCTCGGCCCAGGCCAGCATCTACATCTACGTGCAGCGGGAGCTGGAGGGCCTGCAGATCCAGCCGGTGGAGGCGATGGGTGGTAAGGACGGGTGCTGCTTCGCTACCGGCCGCGTACTGCACCTGCAGGCGACGGTGAAGGAAGGCACAAACATGTCCTTCAGCTGGAACCTCCTGAGGGAGCAGGAGCCGGAGAGTGCCGCGCTCAACCTCAGTGGGAAAACCGTCGAGTTCAGCCTCGCCGCTCCCGCTTGGTGCCGCGTCCTGCTGCGAGCCACCAACCTCCTCGGAACACTCGAGGTCAAGAGGAACATCCACTTCCTAGACCCGGTCGGAGGGCTGAGACTTGAGACACGCGACAACCCTGTGGCGGTCAACGCGTCCACCCTTCTAAGTGTGTCGGTCGAAAACGGCTCTGACCTGCAATACCTGTGGACGGCCGATGGGGGTTTTCTTGCATCCACCAACTCTTCGGTGGATATGTGTTTTGCTAGTGCGAGGTCAACTGTCGTTGCTGTGGAGGTGTTCAACGAGGTCAGTTCCAAGAACATGTCGGAGGTCATTGAAGTACAGGAAGTGGTAACGGGGTTGACGTTCTCTGCGACAAACGTGACGGAGCAGAACTTCGTGGCCACAGGCGTCAACGTTTCTCTCTATGGAGAGATCAGAACGGGCACCGACATTACCTGGACCTGGTTATTGCCAGGTAGAACGGAAACCGGACAGAGGATGTCCCATGTTTTCTGGGAACCCGGGCAGCTCACCATTATGCTAAATGCTACGAACAACGTGAGCAGCGAGGCGATGTCCAAGGACCTGACTGTGCAGGAGAAGATTCAAGGCCTGGAGCTGAGGGCCAATAAAAGCATTGCGGCGGTCGGAGAGAAGGTGGAGTTCACTGTCAGTGTAACTTCAGGAACGGATGTTAGCTTCATCCTCAGCATGAGCGGAGACGCGACTCTGATCCAGTTCAACCAGACCTACGTTCACCAGTTCAGCCGGGTTGACACCTACATGGTCAACCTGACCGCATACAACCAGGTACAATCTAAGAGTTACCATACCGGGGTGCTACATCAGAGTTAGCCCATACATGATGAAGAAAACTGTACACAACATGAACGATGCTAGGCTAATAGCATTTTAAGAGTTTAGTTTAGTGCATGCTTCTTGAGTAGGTAATATTTGACTTTTTTCCAAAATTGTCACTAAATATTATACAGGTGTTTAGACTTTATTTGATGTTAAAAAAGTTATCCTCTTTTTCCCAAGGTGAGCTATGACCGGCGCAACCTGCATGTAGAAGTTATGGAACCGGTAAACTCGTTGAGTATCCTGGACTGCTGTGATGCTGCCCTTCCCGTGGGAGTCAAGAAGACCTTCATCGCTAACATCCTGACTGGAAATCCTGTCACCTTTCTGTGGACTTTTGACCTCCACCATCTCAGTCGAACCGCACACGTCGGGAAGGAGTGCACATACACCCCCGAAGAGGCTGGGTCTCTTACCATCTACCTGAAGTACGTTTCTAGCCGTACTTGGGGCAAGCAAACACAGATTTTTAGCTTGCATTCTCAGCGAGGCCTCCAATACAATGTTTATTTCAATTGTGTATTGTTTGTCTGTGGTTAAAGTGACTCGTGACTCAACATCTTCTTGAGGTGAGGCACCAACTGAGTTAGGGTCTGTCAAAACCAAGGTTATGGGTTTGACCGTCCTGGTATCCACATTATGAAATGTTTGAAGTTTACTAGAAAGTCTGGACCAGAAGTTTCTGGCTATTCCTTTTTGATGAGAATATTTAAACCCAGGAAATCTGGAAAACTATTCACTAACCGAGTGACCGCCACCAATTGACTCTCTGTTGTATGCTTCTTTGCATTTGATACATCCAAGTATATTGTTAACATTCCTTACAGGGCTTTCAACGTGCTCAACGGACAGAACATTACCAAACACATCCAGGTGCAGAACGTCCTCACAGTAGCCCTGGTGGAGGCTCAACCCATGGACACCTTCATCAACAAGAGTGTGACGCTGACCGCTAGAGTCCTGCCGCACTCCACCCCGGTCACCTACCTCTGGGACTTCGGGGATGGCCGTTCGCCTGTGCTCTCTAGCACCCCCTCTGTTGTGTATAGGTACTCCGCGCCCGGGAATTACCTGGTTCAGGTACTGCATTTCAGAATTGACGTGGCTGTGTTCAAGACGATGTCGTTGTTTTTATATTTTCACATTGTTGACGTTTCTTATGTAAGCGTGTGTTTTCATCTGAATAATAATGTAGTGAAAAGCCGATTTGTTTTTGTTGATTGTTGTTCTCCGTCCCGCCGCCAGGTCAACTGCAGTAACTTAGTGAGCAAGGCTGTAGCCACGGTGGAGGTGAACATCCGGGTGTTGGAGTGTGAGGAGCCAGAGGTTCAGGTGGTGCAGGCTCCCCGGCTGGCCATCTGGCGTTCCCAGCCCACCCTGGTGGAGGCCAGCGTGGACCTGAAGGGCTGCGTCCGCTACGGGGCCCAGTACCTCTGGGAGATCCTCTCCACGCCACACTGCAACAACCCCCAATCCGTATGTCGCCGCCCATCTGCTTCCACTGCATCTACGGTTGTTGTGTACCACTCAGACTGTACAGTGATAATACAGTTTATCCAACTAGTTCCTTGACCCCCCATCTACAGGGAGTGGCGCTGAAGGTCCAGCTGCCGGAGGAAGTGGACGTCCGACGCCTCCAGCTCTCTGTGCCCAAGATGGCCCTGTGGTCGGGGAACTACTCCTTGGTGTTCTCCCTGTCCTACCAGGGGGTTCCCCTGCGGAAGGCTGCCTGTCTTCAGCTCACCGTCATGGCCGCCCGCCTGGTACCCATTATAGAGGGTGGCACCTACAGGTAAGTGGGTCGGGCGTGGGGGGGGGTTCTCCCAAATATTTTTGGAGAAAGTGAGCGATCATGTATTTTGTTTCCCTTATTTGCACCTTCATTGCTTGTTTGCGTTTTCTTGTTCTTCGGTTGTTTTGTGTCTTGGTTTTTCTAAGTGTTGGGCGGCGGTCCATTTCTCTTCCCTATGATTTGTGGAGTATTCTAAAATGTTTCTATTCTAAAACAAATTCTGTTCAGCCTTCAGTCTGGGAAATATACAATTGAACTGGAAAGGAGAAGCTTACTCAGATTTTTTCAAAGGGAGAGATCAGCTTTGAATAACGTTTGGTTTTTCACCTACAGGGTGTGGTCCAGAACCCAGGACCTACAGCTGAGTGCAGAGCAGAGCTACGACCCCAACATGGACCCAGACCACCAGTCCCTTCTCAGCTACCATTGGGATTGTGTCAGCACCTCCAAGGTAAACATGACTGAAGTACCACTGTGTCATAATTTCCACGTGTGAGTCATCATTTCCTATTGGCCTTAGTGGGAGTGATCATGGAAATCTGTGGGTGTGTGTAAGTGTGTCCGTTGGTAAGGTTTCATTATTGGGTACACTCAGAGCTGGTTCTGGTAGAACCCTACAGTCTCTCGTTACTGGCCCCAAGCCGAGCCATGAGAAAAATCTCCTACTGGGAAAGAATTTATCCCTCACTTATTTCTTTTTCTGCCTCTCTTTCGGTCCAAGCCTGTGGCACCTCTTTGTATTTCCATCTCCCTCTCTTTCTGTAATTCAGTTAATGTCTCATCCTCTCTCTATCCTAGCTGTTATTGTGAAGGAATAGCCTTTATCTATTCACCTCCACACAGGAGACGGGTTTAGTCAGCAGTAGGTCTGCTTCACCTCCACACAGGAGACGGGTTTAGTCAGCAGTAGGTTTGGTTCACCTCCACACAGGAGACGGGTTTAGTCAGCAGTAGGTCTGGTTCACCTCCACACAGGAGACGGGTTTAGTCAGCAGTAGATCTGCTTCATTACCTGCTGACATTTGTGTGGTTTGTCCGTTGACTGAATTCTCAGTTATTGCGTTGAATATTATTGCGAAAATGTAATTACATATGAATAATGAAGCTTCAACGTCCTGCAGTCCATTCCCCTTGCTGATTGCTATCTTACACACACACACACACATACACAGACACCACCGTAGAATAGACACAGATGTGCTCGGGGAGGATCACAGCCAAATGGAGTTAATTAACAAATGATGTATGACAAATGATGTATGACAAATGATGTATGACAAATTATTATTATATGCATGAATCAAGAGCTGAACAGAAAGAATGAAGTAAAGTAGGACGAGCAGGTTGAGGGAAGGAGAAGTGTGTGTGTGTGTGTGTGTGTTGAATGCAAGTGGGCTGCAGTGATGGTATGACTCACCTAGAGACATCTGGGGACATTGAGAGATGTTTACCTTGCCGCTGAAGAACATGGTTAGATTTTCTGAATACCACACAACCATAGTTAGAACAGCTGAAGACCACACAACCATAGTTAGAACAGCTGAAGACCACACAACCATAGTTAGAACAGCTGAAGACCACACAACCACAGTTAGAACAGCTGAAGACCACACAACCATAGTTAGAACAGCTGAAGACCACACAACCATAGTTAGAACCGCTTGAGACCACACAACCATGGTTAGAACCTGTACAGCAGAATGAGGGTGGATAAACGTCACAGAAACACCCGCGTTTGTGAATCAAACTCACGTCGTTTTGAACGGGACGGTCTCTCCGACCACGCAGACGTCTGAGGTCTGTCCCTCCTTCCCCCACCAGGGGGACAGTCTCCAGGGGGACTGCTCTGGGTTGCACTTCGGCCTGGGCGTCAGTGGGCCTGTCCTGGGCATTCCGGGCTCTGAGCTGGAGGCCGACGTGGAATACACCTTCAAACTGACCGTCAGCAAGGACGGCATGGCCCCAGAGTCCACCATACAGACGGTAAGTAAAGACACACACGCCTTTAGACGGAGTTCCCCATTCAGACTATAAGTAAACACACACAAACCTTTAGACTGAATCCACCATACAGTTCTTCTTTCTTCAATCTGTCACATCTCTCCCTTTCTCTCTAAAATCCCTTCCTCTCTCCCTCTCCCCCTCTCTCTGCCCCCCCAGGTGATGGTGCAGAGTGGGAGTATTCCCACAGTGTTTCTGGAGTGCGTCTCCTGTAAGGCTCAGTCCGTCTTCGAGGTCAGTCAGAACTCCTATGTCTACCTGGCCGGCACCTGTACCAACTGTCTCCCTCTCCATCGTGGGGTAAGCTGTGTGTGTGTGTGTGTGTGTGTGTGTACATGTATAATTACACTTGTGATCGCCTGAAGCAACCCGGGGAAAACTGAAAAAGAGACACAAAAAACAGAACAAAATATATTGCTTTGGGGAATAGGAATAGTTTTAGGCTTAAAACAAGCGCCACCCTGAGCCAATCAGTGTTCCCCTGTCTCAGCAAGATGAGGTCATCACATCACAGATCCACATGGTCTGCTCTGTTTCTCTCCTTTAGGGTTACATCATTGGTGGGAGTTGTGGTGGGAGTTGTGTGTTTTCTTTAAAGGGCTCCCTATTAAGTGCATCACTTTCGACCTGAGCCCTTTGAATAGAAGCACACCCGGGTCTCAAGTACTGGACAGTTGGGGCATTGAGTAGGGAACAGGGTGTCATTTGGAATCATCCAGGAGGAAAGTGGTGGGTGTGGAAGTGCTTAGTGAGGTTACGCTGTCACATGCTGTCACACACACACACACACACTCACTCTGTCTCTGTCACAGGCTGTCTCAGGCGCCCCTCTTGACAGGAAATCTTTAAACCTCTGAGTTGAGGTCCATTTTGACCGGCTGATAATGGAACCACTTAAAAGCTGAAACGGCATTTACAGACTCCACTGTTCATGTCTCTACTCAATAGGCCTAAATCACAAACACACACACACACAAGGGATACTTTAAGTACTTTGAAACCTCTTTAAAGGGGTTCAGTTTGACCTGCACAAGATGATCTCCACGCACCCAACTCACCCAGGGTTTCATCACACCGTCACCCCAGTTCTACATCCTCTCTCCATATCGCGTGATATAGGGGACCCGAACAGCTGCCCTCAAATCTCTCCCACATTTTTGGCGCAGTTATTTATAGGGAAACGGTTTCATGTTATGAATGACTAATTCTTTAACTGTCCTTCTGGCGAGAGAGGAATGTTCTGGCGAGGCGTAAAATCGTACCGGTAACGGTGCCTGTAATTCCAAAGTTCACAATAACCACAAATAATGGATCTGAACAATATGCTTACTTACCCAGAGTAACCGTTTTAAAATCTTCTGGCGAGTCTTCGTTAAATCCTGTCAACCCGAAAGAAAAGTGGTAATTAAAATGGCTACACGCTGGGGAGGGGCTGACCGACAGTACTGACAGGCTCTTTGGGTCAGTGGTGTGTCTGTCGCGACAGTTTTTGCGAGGGACCACTTGGCGAGTCCTTGGTTGGTAAGTGGAACCCAGACCTCAGAACCACTGGGTTCTGTTCTAAGCCCGGTTCTGATGGACACAACCGGCGGTAAATTCCGCAGGGCCCTGCACCCTCTCAGGGTTAGAAGGACCACGAGAACATCATCCTCATCTCTCTGCCTTTCTCTTCCTCTCCCCTCTCGTTCGTTCTCCCCCCCCCCCCCCCC